>CM055126.1:36390479-36577979 GCA_029206835.1 Rana muscosa
AGATAGATAGATAGAATAGATAGATAGATAGAATAGATAGATAGATAGATAGATAGAGAGATAGATAGATAGAATAGATAGATAGAGAGATAGATAGAGAGATAGATAGATAGATAGATAGATAGAGAGATAGATAGAGAGATAGAGAGATAGAGAGATAGATAGAGAGATAGAGAGATAGATAGAATAGATAGATAGAGAGATAGATAGATAGAGAGATAGATAGAGAGATAGAGAGATAGATAGAGAGATAGAGAGATAGGTAGATAGATAGATAGAGAGAGATAGATAGAATAGATAGATAGAGAGATAGATAGATAGAGAGATAGATAGAGAGATAGATAGATAGAATAGATAGATAGATAGAATAGATAGATAGATAGAATAGATAGATAGATAGATAGATAGAATAGATAGATAGATAGAATAGATAGATAGATAGATAGATAGAGAGATAGATAGATAGAATAGATAGATAGATAGAATAGATAGATAGATAGATAGATAGAGAGATAGATAGATAGAATAGATAGATAGATAGAGAGATAGATAGAGAGATAGATAGATAGAATAGATAGAGAGATAGATAGATAGATAGAATAGATAGATAGAGAGATAGATAGATAGAATAGATAGATAGAGAGATAGATAGATAGATAGAATAGATAGATAGAGAGATAGATAGATAGATAGAATAGATAGATAGATAGAATAGATAGATAGATAGATGAATAGATCTGGGGTAATACACTCCTGCAGATGTGCGGAGAATCTTCTATGATATAATGGTAGTGCGGAGTTCCAATTAATCGATGGTCTATTTGTAGATAATGGAGCCCCCCTCCCCCATAGACAGCACTTATATAAAAGAAGATTCTTCTACGATTGCTGTGACGGTGATTATCACACATTCACCCGCTGCTCCTTTCATGCGATCCCCCTGAAGACTTCCCCGCCAGCGGGAGATGTAGGCGCCCTGCGCTGATTTTTATTCTCAGTCTGCCAGCCTTCATCTCTCCCCTCCCCCCCTCCCCTCCCCCCTCCTGTGCTAAGTTACCTCTTTCTTTCTGGCGCTCCGCCGATCATTGCCGGAGCCGCGGTGACTGCGACCGAGATTCATGAAAACACAAAACAAAGATCCCACCGAGAACACCTCGCTTTCCTTCCACGTGTGTTCATGGAGAGATCAATATTTTCAGGCGGGTTATTATGTTATTTTATGGCTGAACTCTGAGAACATAAACTTTCATTTAAATCTATTCCTCAATAGCTACAAAGGATCTCAATCTACTTTGTGTGCACAAAATGCTTTTTCAAATCCAGATATTACCTTGTAAAGTAGCAGTGACATCATCGCTATGCTGTACATAGTCTGTGCAGAGAGCAGAGCTGTGGGAGGGGCCCAGTAGGCTCCACCCACTACAGGCTGCCTGCAGAAAACTACAGGAGGGGGCGGAGACAAGACCAGTCACCCTGCACAAGGAGAGAGAGCAGCAGTGAGTGGTCTTTATTTGTAATCACTTGCCTACCGGGCACTTTCACCCCCTTCCTGCCCAGGCCAATTTTAAGCTTTCAGCGCTGTCGCCTTTTTAATGACAATTGCGCAGTCATGCTACACTGTACCCAAATGAAACTTTTATTATTTTTTTCCACACAAATAAAACTTTATTTTGATGGTATTTAATCACCACTGGGTTTTTTATTTTTTGCAAATTTTGAAAAAAGTTTGTAAGAAAGTTTTGCAAAAGGTAATTTTTCTCCTTCACTGATGTGCGCTGATGAGGCTGCACTTATGGGCACTGATAGGCTGCACTGATGAGGCGGTGCTACTGTGGTGGCACTGATGGGTACCGATAGTCTGCACTGATGAGGCGGTACTAAATGGCTGCACTGATGGGCACTGATGAGGCTGCACTGGTGGGCACCGATGAGGCTGCACTGGTGGGCACTGATGAGGCTGCACTGGTGGGCACTGATGAGGCTGCACTGATGGGCACTGATAGGCTGCACTGATGAGGCGGTACTACTGAGGTGGCACTGATGGGTACCGATAGTCTGCACTGATGAGGCGGCACTGATAGGCTGCACTGATGGGCACTGATGAGGCTGCACTGGTGGGCACTGATGAGGCTGCACTGATGAGGCTCCAATGATAGGCGGCACTGATGGGCACAGATAGGTGGCACTAATGGGCACTGATAGGTGACACTGAAGGGCAATGATAGGCAGCAGTTATAGGCAGTACTGATGGGCACTGATAGGTGACACTGATGAGGAGGCACTAATGGGCACTAATCAGCAGCACTAATTGGCAGCACTGGTGAGAACTGATTGGCAGCACTGGTGGGCACTGTTGGGACTGCACTGATAATCAGGACCCACAAGCCGGTTAGCCAATCAGTGCTGCTGATCAGTGCCCATCAGTGCCTCCTCATCAGTGTCGCCTATTAGTGCCCATCAGTACTGCCTATAACAGCCGCCTATTAGTGCCCTTCAGTGTCACCTATCAGTGCCCATCAGTACCACCTATCATTGGAGCCTCATTAGTGCCTCCTCATCAGTGCAGCCTCATCAGTGCCCATTAGTGCAGCCTATCAGTGCCCATTAGTGTCACCTATCAGTGCCCATCAGTGTCACCTATCAGTACTGCCTATAACTGCTGCCTATAAGTGCCCATCAGTGCCACCTATCTGTGCCCATCAGTGCCGCCTATCATTGGAGCCTCATCAGTGCCTCCTCATCAGTACCCACCAGTGCAGCCTCATCAGTACCCACCAGTGCAGCCTCATCAGTGCCCATCAGTGCAGCCTATCAGTGCAGCCTCATCAGTGCCCATCAGTGCTGCCCTTCAATGTCCCATCAGTGCAGCCTCATCAGTGCCCATCAATGCCCATTAGTGCGGCCTCATCAGTGCTGCCTATCAATCCCCATCAGTGCAGCTTATCAATGCCCATCAGTGCAGTCTCATCAGTGCACATCAGTTCCCATCAGTGCACATCAGTTCCCATCAGTGCAGCCTCATCAGTGCCCACCAGTGCAGCCTATCAGTGCAGCCTTATCAGTGCCCATCAGTGCTGCCCTTCAATGTCCCATCAGTGCAGCCTCATCAGTGCCCATCAGTGGCCATCAGTGCTGCCTATCAATGCCCATTAGTGCAGCCTCATCAGTGCTGCCTATCAATCCCTATCAGTGCAGCTTATCAATGCCCATCAGTGCACATCAGTTCACATCAGTGCAGCCTCATCAGTGCCCACCAGTGCAGCCTCATCAGTGGTGCCTATCAATGCCCATCAGTGCAGCCTCATCAATGCCCATCAGTGCTGCCTATCAATGAAGTAGACAGCAATGGAAAATCGCCTCTCCAGGTGAGAGACTTCAGGCACAATGAATAGTGTAAGACTCCTCACATGGGTGCAAGCCACGGCTCACCTGCCGTAGAAGACTGAATGAAGGAATTAATTGGCTGCACATCGACGTGATTGAAGTCCATTTATTGAATATTCCATGCAAACAATGACACACACCACGGTTGCAGTAGACGGAAAAGAGGTGGACTAGTTTCGCACAGCTACACTGTGCTTACTCATCACTGATAATGCCCATCAGTGCAGCCTCATCAGTGCCCATCAGTGCAGGTTCATCAGTGCCCATCAGTGCAGGCTCATCAGTGCCCATCAGTGCAGGCTCATCAGTGCCCTTCAGTGCAGGCTCATCAGTGCAGGCTCATCAGTGCCCTTCAGTGCAGGCTCATCAGTGCCCATCAGTGCAGGCTCATCAGTGCCCTTCAGTGCAGGCTCATCAGTGCAGGCTCATCAATGCCCTTCAGTGCAGGCTCATCAGTGCCCTTCAGTGCAGGCTCATCAGTGCCCTTCAGTGCAGGCTCATCAATGCCCTTCAGTGCAGCCCCATCAGTGCACATCAGTGCTGCCTCATCAGCGCCCATCAGTGAAGAAGAAAAATTACTTATTTGCAAAAAAAAAATAACAGGAACTAAGAAAAACATTTTATTTTTCCAATATTGTTGGACTTTAGTCGTTTATTTAACAAAAAATAAAAACCCCAGTGCTCATTAAATACCACCAAAAGAAAGCTCTACCTGTCAAACAAATGCTACAAATTTCGTCTGGGTACAGTGTAGCATGACCGCGCAACTGTCATTCAAAGTGCTACAGCGCTGAAAGCTGTAAGTTGGCCTGGGCAAGAAGGGGGTAAAAGTGCCCGGTATTGAAGTAGATAAAGTAAACTAAGAAGAAGATCCATGACAGGTCAGGTTCTGAGGCGTAGATATTGCCGGAGAAGGATTACTGACCCAGCGGGATGGAGTATCTGTAACATTAGCGGAGTCGGGATCAATAGCCGGCAATGATGTAGTTCCCACCATGACATACAAAGGCCGGATCTTGCGGGAGGAGGGAGCGCTGTGCGCGGAGAATGAAGATGCAGTTTGTCATCTACAAACCTTTCTGGCCTCCTGTGGCGCAGAGGTGAGAGAACAGCTTGATAACATCTTCATTCACAGCTTCCAGAGCTGCCACGCTCACAGGCGTCACACCTACGGGTTCTTCACCGCGTCTTACTGCTATGGGATTTGCAGATCACCGGTAACATTTGCAGCTAAATAAGAGACATCATAGACAGACTTAAAGGTGAACTCCGGCCTTCCCTTCAGTCTTGCACAGTTGTACAGGCTCCTCTGCTCTACTGAAATGGCTTGCTCTGATTTCACTGCACACTGTGAGCTTCTCACAATGTGCATTAGAAGCTGCAGCACGTCAGATAGAGCCCCGCCTCATTCACTTACTGTGTTCACTTACATTGCAGAGAACAGAAAACAAGAGGAAACCTTTCCAGAGTGAGGGAAATCACCTCTAAGGGCTTGTTCATATGTGGGCCATCCTTTGCTGCCCCTCTGAAAAGTGATCCCTGGTGGATCACTTTTCATAGGCATTGCATGCAGTTGCAGCATAGTCCCATTGACTTGACTTGGTAATGTCTGATCATCAGTGCCCTGCACTGATGGACACTTATGAGGCTGCACTGGAGTGCAATGATTGGGGAATGATAGGCAGCACTGATTGGCACTGATGAGTCTGCACTGATAGGCATCGATAGGTGGCACTGATGAGGCTGCACTGATGTGCACTAATGAGGCTGCACTGATAGGCACTGATGAGTCTGCACTGATAGGCATCGATAGGAGGCACTGATGAGGCTGCACTGATGTGCACTAATGAGGCTGCACTGATAGGCACGATGAGGTGGCACTGATAGGCAATGATAGGCAGCACTGATGGGCACTGATGAGGCTGCACTGATGAGTCTGCACTGATAGGCAATGATAGGCAGCACTGATGGGCACTGATGAGGCTGCACTGATGAGTCTGCACTGATAGGCATCGATAGGAGGCACTGATGAGGCTACACTGATGTGCACTAATGAGGCTGCACTGATGTGCACTAATGAGGCTGCACTGATAGGCACGATGAGGCTGCACTGATAGGCAATGATAGGCTGCACTGATGTGCACTAATGAGGCTGCACTGATGTGCACTAATAAGGCTGCACTGATAGGCACTGATGAGTCTGCACTGATAAGCATCGATGGGAGGCACTGATGTGCACTAATGAGGCTGCACTGATGGGCACTGATGAGGCTACACTGATGGGCAGTGATGAGGCTGCACTGATGGGCACTGATAGGCATTGATAGGCAGCACTGATGTGCACTGATGAGGCTGCACTGATGTGCGCCGATGAGGCTGCTCTGATGGGCATTGATGAGGCTGCACTGATGTGCACTGATGAGGCTGCACTAATGGGCACTGATGAGGCTGCACTGATGGGCATTGATAGTGGTGCCACCCATTGAATGCGCTTGAGGCGCTTAATTTTTGTGTGGCTGAGAAGCAAAGCATCAAAGCCATAGCATGTGTACAGTCCTAAGAGTTTCAAGCTGATGCCATGACTGCTGCCGCAGCTTTCCTGTTTCGGAGTGGCTTCTTTCTCTTGCAGTGTCCTATGCAGCCATCCCTGGATGCAGGGAGTAGAGTTGTGTTTCCCTACACTGTGTACATCAATAGGAACACACAGCCCCAGAGCCCAGGATGAAAAGGCACTCCCCTGTTTCTCGACTTCCCACCCCCTCCTTCTCCAAGCTAACAGACTGGCTCCAGACTGCACTGTCAACTGTTAACTCTTTATTGTGAAGACGGGAAGTTCAGGGAAGCAGCACTAAGGCTCTGTTCACATATATGCAAATTAGATGCGTTTTAGAACCGCATCTGATTCGCATGACATGTGAACCGGCAGCCTTGTCTATGGAGCCGGTTCACATAAATGCGGTGCAGCGGCAGTGATAATTTGCTGCAAATTTACAAAGAATCCTGTGCGTTTTCTGAGCACTGCGGTACGATTCAGATGTGAATTCCAGCCTCATTGCCTTCTATGGGAACGCATCTGAATCGCACATCTCACCTGTTCTGAACACAAATTCAATCAGAAAAAAAAAACATTATGGGGATCCCCCCCCCCTCTTTTTGGGTCTGGTACGAATTTTAAGGGGAACTCCATGCCAAATTTTACGTTTTTTGCCGCCTATGTGATGAAAAAATGTTTAAGTAAAAAAAAAAAAAAGAAAATTGAAAAAAAATAAAGTTACACCCAAGCAAGTGTCGCCATAACCCCGGTATTTTTAAAAACGGAGGGCGGTCCGCTTTTGGATAAAAGTGGTCTCAGCGGCGGATTCGCCGCAAGATCACTTTTAATCGGCAGTGGAAGAGGTGCCCACCCCCCTCCCGGCGCGATCTGGTCGTTTCCGTCGCTTACCGGAGCCGTCGGTAGCGGCGGAGACGATCCGGTCCTTTCCCCTCTGAGGCATGAAGTCGAGTGACGGAATGATGACCCCCACATTCGATGATGGAAGCAACGTCAAACATCACTTCCGCCCAATGGTCTTAAAGTGGAAAAAAAAAATGATTGAAAAATAATATATATATTTTTAAATCTTTTTATTGCATTTTAGTGTAAATATGAGGTCTTTTTGACCCCAGCTCTCACATTAAAGAGGTCCTGTCATGCTTTTTTTGATGTTTACATTCCTTATAAAAGGAATTAAAGTGATTGCAATTTTTTTTTTTTTTTTAACGGGACAGTGTAAAAATAAAAAATAAAAAGTAAAATAAATAAGACAAAAAAAAAAAAAAATGTAAAGCGTCCCGTCCGGCCGCGCTCGCACGCAAAAGCGAACACATACGTAAGTCGCGCCCGCATATGTAAAACGGTGTTCAAACCACACATGTGAGGTATCGCCGCAGTCATAGGTATACACCTAATGTCTTTTTTACTTTTACCTTTGCGGTAATTGGAACCAGGGCCGCCATCAGGAATTGTTTGGGCCCCTTACACAGCTTCAGGCATGGGCCCCCTGGAGCAGAGGAGAACCGGGGGGGGGGGGGGTGCTGCTGCCACAAATTGAGATGCGGGGGGGGGGGGGGGTGCCGCGAATTGAGAGAAGCGGGGGGTGCCACGAATTGAGAAGCGGGGGGGTGCCGCCGCAAATTGTTGAGGTCGGGGGGCTTTGGGTGCTGACAATTTTTTTTTAAAAAGAACAAAAAAAAAGGGGGGTTGCTATCTGGGGCCCTGGGGACCTCTGGCCCTCTGGGGACCTCTGGGCCCCTTACAAAAAAAATGTATAAAAAAAAAGGGGGGGGTCCGGGGCCCTGGGGACCTCCGGGCCTCTGGGGACCTCTGGGCCCCTTATAAAAAAAAAATGTATAAAAAAAAAGGGTTGCCATCCCGGGCCCTGGGGACCTCTGGGCCCCTTACAAAAAAATAAAAACAAAAAAATAAAAATTTATACAAAAAAAGAAAAAGGGGGGTTGCTATCCGATCCGGGGCCCTGGAGACCTCTGGGCCCCTTACAAAAAAATTAAAAAATAAATGAAAACAAAAATAAATAAAATAAAAAAGAAATTATACAAAAAAAGAAAAAGGGGGTTGCCATCCGGGGCCCTGGGGACCTCTGGGCCCCTTACAAAAAAAAAGAGGGTTGTCATCCGGGCCCCTGGGGACCTCCGGGACCCTTACAGGTGTACTGCCTGTACCCCCCTGATGGTGGCCCTGATTGGAACTACCGCAATTTTATTTTTCTAGGGTGTCTGTTTTCAGAAATCATGTAATGTTTTGGGGGGGTTTTATGTAATCTTTAGGCCTAAAATGTTTTTTTTTTTAATAATTGTAAAAATTGTGGACACTTCCGCGCTACCTCTACCTATAATGTGAAAACCTAAATGTATATATAGAGGGTGTTTTTAATCATGTGCGCAAAAAAAAATGCAAAAACAGCTCCGGCAGCAAAGGGGTTCAATTGAATTGCACACCGATCATATATGGAATAAAGTGGAAGAGTGTGTGGCCACCATTACCAATCTCAGAGTTGGGTGATATAAAGGATTTTTAGATAAGAAAAAATAAATAAAAAAGATGAAAAATAATCCCATTGCCAAATGTTACCTAAATCTACCGTATGGAATAGTCCTCTAAGTCTTGACTGTTGTTTTCCTACAGGTCTCATTGTGTACCTTGGTATGATGGTGGGCGCCTTCTTGTGGGGAGGACTGGCGGACCGTATGGGTAGACGACAGTGTCTCCTCATCTCCCTCTCTGTCAACAGTGTATTCGCCTTCTTCTCCTCCTTCGTTCAAGGCTACGGGACCTTCCTATTCTGTCGGCTTCTGTCCGGAGTGGGGTAAGTAGTCATTTGGGATACAATATGTGTATGATCTCGTACACACGACCGGTTTTCTCGTCAAGAAACGACAAGAAAACTGCTGGCAGATTTTTTTTGCCGAGAAAACCGTTTGTGTGTATGGTTTCTTGTCGAGAAAACTGCCGGGAATCTCGACGAGAAAAATAGAGAACCTGCTCTCTATTTTCTCGTCAGGATTCTCGTTTTTTTCTCGTCGGGATTCTCGTCAGCCTGTTTTCCGACGAGAAAACCAGTCGCGTGTAGGCTTTTCCGAGTCTTAAAAAAACCGCGCATGCTCAGAATCAAGTATGACACGGGAGCGCTCCTTCTGGTAAAACTAGCGTTCGTAATGGAGATAGCACATTCGTCACGCTGTAACGGACTGAAAAGCACGAGGCTGAAAAGCGCGAATCGTCTCTCCCCAAACTTTTACTAAACACGCGGTAACACGAGATCAGCAAAAGCAGCCCAAGGGGTGGCGCCATTGGAATGGAACTTCCCCTTTATACTGCCGTCATACGTATTGTACGTCACCGCGCTTTACGACGACGAGATGTTTGATTGACAGTGTGTATGCAAGGAAAGCTTGGCAAGAATCCCGTCAAGAAAACCGGATGTTTTTTTTTACGACGGGATTATCGGTCGTGTGTACGAGGCTTACAGCTGGGAACTTTGAAAACTCCACTTTTTTCATCGGACAAACCGATCGTGTGTGGGCCCCATCGGTCTTTTTTCCATGGGTGAGAAAAAATAGAACATGTTTTAAATTTATCCGATGGAAAAAAAAAACGATAGCAAATTCCGATCGTCTGTGTGGAACTCCATCGGAGAAAAAAAACACGCATGCTCAGAATCAAGTCGACGCATGCTCAGAAGCATTGAACTTCATTTTTCTCGGCTCATCGGAGTGTTTTACGTCACAGCGTTTGGGACGGTCGGATTTTTGACTGATGGTGTGTGGGCAAGACTGATGAAAGTCAGTTTCATCGGAATTCCGATGGAAAAATCCATCGAGTTTGAATCCATAGGAAATCCGATCGTGTGTACAGGGCTTTACAATACAAGAGCAATGCCATTAAGGCTTCATGTGCAACAAAAAAGCTAAAAACTGCTTTAGAAACGCTGGACAAAAAAACGTGTAGCGGCCTCACCCCATCTCTTTTGTCTAGGGGTATGTCACACGACAGGGTGAGATGCGCTACGGCCCATGTCCTCCCCATAGCTGTGGGTGAGGTGAAGGCCAGTATCAGTATCTTCCTCGGGCCAATGTGTTTTAGTTATGAAACTCAGTCCTGCTATGCTGACACCTTCCTTTGCTCCCATTAACCTGAGTCCACACACCGATCACAGTCCAACTCTGATTTCAAATCTAAACCACTGTGGTTTCACCAGCGGTTATCGTAGCCTTGATTAGCACAGAACATAGAACTTGTGAGTCTCTACCAGCAACTCAAGAGAACGTATTTAGGAACACCTTCGCTGCACTGTGGCCCTTATCAGGGGAAGATGTCCCTCTGAGGGAGTTACCAGAGGCCCATCCGTCACTGGGTTGATGCTGCTCCGGAATCTCCGGACGGGTGACCTCCCCGGCCTCCTCACCTCAGATGCGGGTCCCGTCCACCTCGGGGACCCTCGGATCACTTCGCCCTCGCGGGACCCAGTCGAAGTTACTGGGCCCCAGGCCTACGATCTAGTACCTCACCCCAGGCTGAAGGTGCCTGGGATGGACTCCAACTCCATTCCGGTCAGGCCTAGGGCGCCTGGGCCGGAACTCCGAACCGCCCGCACCCAGGCCTAAGGTGCCTGGGCACGTGAAGAGAAGATCCCGAAAGACCTCGTGGCAAGGGCGTCTCCCCCTTTTATCTCCTCCCATCGACACCATGGCAGGTTCCCCGCCCTTGCCGTACCATCTCCGGAAAGGGACAAAAAGGGTAGCACTGTGGCAGTGATTCTACCTTGAGCCTGCGGGTACCCCGCCACCCACAGGCCAAGGAGAATAATACACCACCCAATCCTCCACGAATACAAAGGGGTCCAAAACCTCTCACAATTACACACCTGGGTCACACTACCCCCAGGTGTACCCCAACTAAATTTAAAGACCTCGCTACAAACACTACTGTATTAGTGTTTTTTTCTGGCGTTTAGGCTAGTGTGTAAGCTACGTTTAGTAGCTGCATCATTAAAAGAGGAACGGCAGTCCAACCTCCAACCACTTTGCATATTATTTTATAAATACTGTGATTCTGTACTTGCCAAATATGCTGCAGAAATCTCCCTCCACTGAGTCTGGCTACAGCCATTTTAACTGTGGGCAGCTGAAGCTGCTGCCTGATCACTTCCTGGATTTACACAGAGGCACACCTCCAGTTCTGCAGCTCTCATTGGCCCTCTTATGACTCACCCCTCCTCCCTTCCTGGCAAACTCTCACAAGAGAGATAGAGAGATCTGTGCATGATGTCATAAGCCTAGGCTAATGACCAGATAAGAAACGGGAAGTGGGATGTATAAGGTATTTACTGGCAGAAAAAATAAATGTTTTACTATTCAAAGATAAAACAACAACAAGGGCAGAAGATTTAATAGATGGAAAGATGAAAAAATTATTGAAGTTCCGCATTAAGGGGGCTGCCGGCGTAATTAACAAGCAGTGATTAGCCAGTTGTTAAGGAGTGAGCGAGCCGGCCGGGAAACAGATAAGTCATCAGCTGTCAGCAGGGTTCTGACAGCTAAATGTAAAAAAAAAACATTGCCGGCAATACAAAACTGTGGAAAAAATGGAATGGGGGTCACCCCCCATCTATACCAGGCCCTTTGGGTCTGGTATGGATAGTAATGCGAGCCCCACGTAAAAAAAAATAATTAAACTGCGTGGGGTCCCCCCCATTTCAATACCAGGCCCTTAGGTCCCCCCACCCCCAAGCACCTTGCCCCCACCCATGTTATTGGGGACAAGAGCCTCTTCCCCGCAACCCTGGCTGGTGGTTGTGGGGGTTTGCGGGCGCGGGGGCTTATCGAATATGGAAGCCCCCTTTAACAACGGGGCCCCCATATTCTGCCCCCCCCTATGTGAATGAGTAAGGGATACATAGTACCCCTACCCATTCACCAAAAAAAGTGTAAAAAATAAATAAAAACACAACACAAGTTTTTGACAAGTCCTTTTTTAAAAAAAATAAAAAATGTGCCCTGCTGTAGATTCATCACCAATCATGATGCCCGCCGCCACTGCCGACCCCAAAAAAGAAAAAACCTCTGGTCCTGACGAAGGCTCCCGCCATCTGCCAGCTTTGAAATAACTAAGGAGCGGGGCCACCTGGTGACATTGCCAGGTGGCACCGTCCCCGTGCGACATCATTGAACCGACAGCCCACTGTCAGCTGATGTCACAGAGTTGAGCAGGCTCTGGAAGGATCCTGACCATATTGTTGGGATCCACTCAGCTGCCTGATCGACAGCTGGCTCTAGCTCACAGGGCTCGACAAAGCTAGCTACACTTGCCCCGTCTTCAGCCAAGTGATCCAGTGAGCGCTGGAGGGGCAGAGCGGAGAGCGGGGAGATTAGCAGACTCGGTTGTAGCAAATATTCCAAATAACAATAGAAACGAATTTCAATGAATCCAAAATAAATTATATTAAAAGGAATTATCCAAATTTGAATTTGAAAATGAATTTGAACTGGAAACATATTGCAATAAATACGGTATAAAAGTGAAATAAGATTCTGATTCCTACTTAGAATGCATTACAGAAAAGAATAGAATAAAATAGAATAGAATAGAAAATAATAGAATAGAAAAAAAAGTATTGAATAGAGTATAAAAGAATAGAACAGAATGAATATAGCCCTCTTCCAAAATTCGAATTTGAAAATAACGTATATACGAAATGAATTCCAAAAACGAATCACTCTAACATAAGGAATATAACAAAACATTTTGGATAGACTAAGGAAAGGTTATTACCCCTGTAAGGTTTATTTTTGCCATATGTGCCCTATTGGGAAGATTTAAGTCCTGTCCCATAGCCAAACAGGAAGTGAGAGGAAATGTCTCCAACGTGAGAATCAGTGGTTGCCACCAAAACTAGTGGAAGACTTACCCACTATTGCTGTTCTGATTTTTCTAGACATGTGCAATTCGTTTCGTTGCGAATTCGTTTTTTCTTTTAACGAATTTCGACAAATTTGTTAATTCGGAAATATCTGAATTAACAAAAACCCGTATATTCTAATATTCTAAAATTCAGAAATCCGAAAACTCAAGAATTCGAAAATCTGAAATAATAATTAACTAATAGCAACTTACGGTAACTATTACTAACTATTAAATTATAGGTATTGTAATTTCCTTTCAAATTTGGCTGTTAGTGAACGTAACGAATACGAATTTATTCAAAGTCACGAATTATCCGAATGCCGTATCTAAACGACTGGAACTAATTAATAATAATAATAAATAACAATAAAAATAATAAAAACTTTTAATTATTATTTATTATTAATTTGTTCCATTCCATTCGTTTAGATACGGCATTCGTTATTACGGATAATTCGTAACTTCGGGATAAATTCGTATTCGTTACGTTCACTAACTGCCAAATTTGAAAGGAAATTCCAATACCTCTAATTTAATAGTTAGTAATAGTTAAGTTGCTATTAGTTAATTATTATTTCAGATACCTGTAATTTTTCCTTTTTCCGGATTTTCGAATTTTCAAATTTACGAATTTACAAATTGCGATCATAACGAATGACCTGAAAAAAGAAAAAAAAAATGAAAAAATGAATGAAACGAAAATGAAAACAAATTTTTTTTTGGCAGTGCACATGTCTAGATTTTTCATTATTTTTCACTCTTGGGGATGAGAGTAAACAGGACAAAAAGAGAGGGGGAGTCCCCTTAACCAGGGGACAGACAGCAATAAAAACTTGACGGGGGTTCCGATTCTAACTCTTTAGCTTTACTATATTTATTCTTGGCCTCCGACAGAAGGTTTTAATTGTCTCCTCCCACACCTCTTAAAGTGGAGGTTCACCCAAAATGGAACCTCCGCTTTTCGGAACCCTCCCCCCCTCTGGTGTCACATTTGACACCTTTCAGGGGGGAGGGGGTGCAGATACCTGTATAAAACCGGTATTTGCACCACTTCCGGGTATAGACTCCTGCGGGAGTCCCGCCCCTTCGCGTCACCCCCCCCCCCCCGCTGTGTTCTAGGAAACACTCGGCTCCCAGGACACAGCGGGGACCTGTTAGGACGCGCAGCGCAACTCGCGCATGCGCAGTAGGGAACCGGGCAGTGAAGCCACAGCGCTTCACTTCCCGATTCCCTCACCGAGGATGGCGGCAGGGGAAGCCGAGAGCTGAGCAGTAGCTCGGATTCAGCTGCCGACGTCGCGGGCGACCTAGACAGGTAAGTGTCCATTTTTTAAAAGTCAGCAGCTGCTGTATTTGTAGCTGCTGGCTTTTTAAAAAAAAAATCCCGGTGAACCTCCGCATTTAAGTAGCTAGATGGAGGAGCTGGAATAATAGACAGTATAGCCTGAAACTTTCCCAACTTTCTCCAGTGGCCGCATGCTTCTTGGCGGCTGGCTGACGCTGATCTTACTGTCCCTGCCAGCCAATCGGCAGCCGGGCTGGAGGAAAATAACTTAGCACCTCCAAAAATTATATATACCATATATACTCGAGTATGAGCCGACCCGACTATAATCCGAGGCACCTAATTTTACCACAAAAAACTGAGAAAACTTATTGACTCGAGTATAAGCCTAGGGTGTCCATCTGCATGCCTCACTGTGCCTCACTTTGCCTCACTGTGCCCATGCCTCACTGTGCCCATGCCTCACTGTGCCCATGCCTCACTGTGTCCATGCCTCACTGTGTCCATGACTAGACTGATGTTTAACATGGGAGTCTGTGGACATGTGTGCCAAGTTTCAGGGCCAGGGGACCTACGACCGGTCAGTACAGGGTCCCCAAAATCACCAAAGAAATGACCGTTTAACATGGGAGTCTATGGAAGGGGTGCCCGGCTTTGAAAAATTGGTGCTCCCCGGGCCGTAGGTCCCCCGGACATCAATCTTTGCACAATTGTAGAGGAAGAGTGGGGCTACATGTGTGCCAAGTTTGGGGTCCAGGGGACCTACGGCCGGCCGGTACCAGGTCCCCAAAGTCCGGGACATCAGGCACAAATAGGTGACTCGAGTATAAGCCGAGGGGGGCATTTTCAGCACAAAAAAAGTGCTGAAAAACTCGGCTTATACTCGAGTATATATACGGAAGTGCCAAAGATTTAAACCCATTTGTCCCAGAGAGAGAGATTTTCCATCACTTCCTGTTTACCAAAGAGGGTCTCCTGGGCAGGAAGTGAACGGAAAGTCCCATTATAGGAGCAGAAGGCATTTAAGCCCCAACAGATGGTCTATCCCAGTTATGGCGAACCTTGGAACCCCCTTTCTACATTGTAGTGGCCACCAAGGTTGTTGTCTGATCCTAGAGGACCAATGAGGTCACCCCCTCCATCATATGACAGTGCTCCTGTCTAGCGCCATTAGGTCTGAGCACTGCATCATAGGAGGAGGTCAATTGGCTTTCCCTCCTGCCCTATCCCACCCGGAGGTCCTGAGAATTTTGAGTAGACATGTCTGATTCGTTTGGTTAAGAATCAAAATTTGGACAGAATTTTCGTTATTCGGAGATTTGGTTGTATCCAAAATTTCCGAATCACAAAAGTAATGAATTTCAACGAATCAGAAAAAGATTATGAAATAAATTATCAGAATTCGAAAATTAAGTTGAAAATTTATTTGAATATGAAAATGTATTCGAATTCGAAATTGAAACATATTGCAATAAATATAGTATGGTATAAAGGTAACATAAGATTATAATTCCTGCTCTGCTTTATAAAATAGAATATAAAATAATAGAATAGAATAAAACAGAATAGAATAGAAGAGAATATAAAGAAATAGAATTAAAGGGGTTGTAAACCCTTGTGGTTTGGGGCAGCAGCCCCCCAGAGCCCCCCCCCTTTTACTTACCTGAACCCGGTCTTTCCAGCGACGGGGATGAGCACACCAGCTCCAGCCGGTATCACGTGTCCTGATTGAATAGATTGATGTGATAGCAGCGCAGCCATTGGCTCCCGCTGCTGTCAATCAAATCCAATGGCACGGGAGTCAGGGGCGAAGCCAAGTCCTGCTGTCTGTGTCAATGGACGCAGCAGCAGGACACGGGAGGGCGCCCACACAATGCCCCGAGGTAGAGTGGTTTTCCAACAGGGCACTCTAGAAGAGGAGGAGCCAGGAGTGCTGCTGAGGGTCCCCAGAAGAGGAGGACTGGGGACACTCTGTGGAAAACCAACTGCACAGAGGAGGTAAGTATGGCATGTTTGCTATTTTAAAATGTAGCACTACCCCCGTAGGAGCTGCTGGTTTAAAGTTTTGGGCCTACCGTTACCTTTTCTGTTCACCGCACTCGTGTCAGGGATCCCTCTTGAAGAGCTTTCATGAATGTTCACACCAACACTTGGTTACTTTTTCTTCAAGAGCTTTATTATACCAGTTCCAACAGAGGGATAGAGGGATAGGGGAGGTTCAGGTACCTTACTTTGCGGATCACGGGCACAATCTCAGATCCAGAGGACAAATCAGTTCCACGCTGGATTCAGCAACCACCGGATAGGCCTACTCTCACTGACCTAGCAACCGGTGCAAAGCTCGCTCAGAGTCTCTGCCACAGACTTGATGAGTGCCGTCGCGTCGTTCCACAACCTTCCACCACAAGATCGTGTAACCACACTGACACTTTGCAAAAAGTTCCTTCAAAAGTACACAGCTCACGGTGCCAGAATCTTTCAGCCAGCCGGAAGCACCGTGAGGCAAACTGGCCAGGATGCGTCCTTCAATTGAGTCCCCAATTGTTCTGCTTCTTCCCTCAGGCAAGACCACGTAGGACCATCCCTGGACTAGTAGGCCCCAGCAACTCCTGGGCCTATTTCTCAGTTGCAGAGCCTCGGGCCAGCAGGCCCTGAGGTCGAAAATGGCTCACACATCCCTGAGGCCAGGAGGGCCCTCAGGTCAGGATCCGGCAACGAACCCCGATAGAGCAGTCTCTGTCTCTTAAGCACCCCCTCCCAGGATGCACAGCGGGTTGACCACGCCCCCTGAGCCACTTCTGGGAAAGGAATACCCAATACACCTAGCCGGCTGCATTTCCAACCCTGACCTGTGATGACAGTGACACCTACTGTCAGGTGGAAAACCCGCAACCCAGCTAGACTGAAACAAAGCCAACAATTTAGCATAATCCTTCTGAGCTAAACTACAACTCAGATAACTAAATTTAACACACAACAGGAGTAGGGCGCTACAAAAAGAAAAAAAAAAACAAAGCTTTACATATCCTTTGAAATAAAATAATAGAATCGAATAAAAAAATAAAAGAATAGAAGAGTGAATAAAGGAATAGAATAGAAAATAAAGCAATGCAATATAATTAAAGGGGTTGTAAAGGTTCGATTTTTTTTTTTTTTTAAAACAAACATGTTATACTTACCTCCACTATGCAGTTCATTTTGCAGAGTGACCCTGATCCTGCTGTTCTGGGGTCCCACGGCGGCTGTCTCGGCTCCTCCCCGCTAAAGCTAACCCCCTCCGGGAAGCTCTTTCCCAAGGGGGTTAGCTTGCGGGCGCGCTCCCGTGTCATACACTTGGCGTCCATAGACGCCAAGTGTATGACTCTGTCCCTCCCCCCCAGCGGCCACGTCATTGGATGTGATTGACAGCAGCGAGAGCCAATGGCTGGGCTGCTCTCAATCTATCCAATCAACGGCCAGACTCAGTAGAGAAGAGAATGCCGGGGATGCGCACAGCAGGTGAACGGGCTCAGGGAAGTAAAACAGGGGGACTGGGGGGCCCATGACAGCGAGGTGTTTTTTCACCTTAATGCATAGGATGCATTAAGGTGAAAAAACACGAACCTTTACAACTCCTTTAAATGAAAAGAATAGAATAGAATAAAAAATAAAAAAATAGAATAGAAAATAAAATAATAAAATAGAAAGTAATAGAACGGATATAGCTGCCTTCCAAAATTTGAATTTGAAAATAACGAATATATGAAAGAATCTGACTATACGATACGAATTCCGAAAAACAAATCATTCTAACATAGCGAATATGGCGAAACAAAATTATTAGCTTAAGGAACGAATACGAAACAGAGCAAATTTTTCTGTTATACACAACTCTAAATTTGAGCAGGCTGTGATAAAGGAAGGAACAGCAGGATGGGGCTGAAAAGTGAGGATCAGTGGGTTGGGGGGGGGGGGGGGGTGGTTGGGGGCTATACTGGGGCTATACATGGTGCTGGGGCTTCATGGGTTGGGGCTATATTCAGGGGGTGGTTAGGGCTATACACAGACACCATGACTTTGCCATGAACCTTGGCAACTCAGGCTGAGGATATGACAAGAGATTATATAAAGAGGGGATACCATCAGAGGAAAACACATCAATCAGTAGATCCAGAATTGCAAACAGCTAAAGTCATATGCAATTCTGAACCTTTTTAACTTGGCCCTGTCTTGCTATTGGTCCATTCATATGATGAGTAACCTCGCTGACAAGAGAAAGCCCTGAAAGGTGGAAGGGAACAAGTCCAACTTTTATCCAAAAAAGGAAACTTGTATATATCTTAAAAGAAAACTCTATTGCCAAGTGTTATTATTTTTTTCCATTCTTACTTGGTTTCCTGGGTTCTCTTTTTTAAATTTTTTATTCATTATTTAAGGTGACAGATTAAAATACAGAGCCATGAATTTTCATATACCCTAAAGCCCTGTACACACGATCGGATTTCCTATGGATTCTAATCCGATGGATTTTTCCATCGGAAATCCGATGAAGCTGACTTCCATCAGTCTTGCCTACACACCATCAGTCAAAAATCCGACCGTCCCAAACGCTGTGACGTAAAACACTCCGACAAGCCGAGAAAAATTAAGTTCAATGCTTCTGAGCATGCGTCGACTTGATTCTGAGCATGCGTGGGTTTTTTGGCCGATGGAGTGCCACACAGACGATCAGAATTTGCTATTGGTTTTTTTCTCATCGGATAAATTTAAAACATGTTCTATTTTTTCTCACCAATGGAAAAAAGATCGATGGGGCCCACACACGATCGGTTTGTCCGATGAGAAAAGTCCATCGGACTGTTTTCA
Source organism: Rana muscosa (assembly GCA_029206835.1). Lineage (NCBI taxonomy): Eukaryota > Metazoa > Chordata > Amphibia > Anura > Ranidae > Rana > Rana muscosa. The sequence continues at coordinate 36,409,454 of CM055126.1, forward strand.
TCGGTAAAAGCGATCGTGTGTGCACGGGATAACTCATAGTAAATCCACAGATTCTCAGGATGCCCTTATGTATTACACATCAAAAACTTTTGACCATTAACTATAATACATATCAAAAAGGAAAGGTATTACATTTACCAACTACGTCTACTCGGCTCTGTGCTTTTTTAATAATAATAAATGATAATAATAATAAATGTACAGTATGTCGCTTGGGTATATATTGCAGAGCCCAACAGTTTTCTACATATTTTGGGTCCTCTTTAATACACATACTCACACGTCCAGCAAAGTCCAGTAATCAGCCACATGCCGGGTCCCCAGTGGCGTAGCGTGGGGGGTGCAGGGGGTGCCGTGGCCCTGGGCGCGACATTTAGGGGTGGCAAATTTTCACGCCAGTGTGTGTGACTACTGGCTGCCTCCTCCTCTGGCCGCCATGTTTAGTGCCCGGCGCCCTGTGATTGGGCGTATGGCGTATGGGGGTCATGTGAGGTGTAGGCCTGGCCTGTCCGCGATCACGGTTGCTCCTGAAGTTCCGCCTCTGCACATGACCCCCATATGCCCAATCACTGAACATGGCGGCCAGAGCGCGGGAGAGACAAGAAAAAATGTGAGCCGCCGCTGTCTTTTCCTCCTATCCGTTGGACTGATGCAGGCCAGGACAAGAAGGTGAGTGAGACTCCCTTGTGAGAGTCGTGTTACTGGCCCCGCGGGGATGAGAAAGAGAGAGAGAGGAAATACTGTAGGCAGGACAGTGTAGTGTAGTATGGGGGTCAGTGTAGTGTAGTATGGTGGTCAGTGTAGTATGGTGGTCAGTGTAGTGTAGTATAGTGGTCAGTGTAGTGTAGTATGGTGGTCAGTGTAGTGTAGTGTAGTATGGTGGTCAGTGTAGTGTTGTATGGTGGTCAGTGTAGTGTAGTGTAGTATGGTGGTCAGTGCAGTGTAGTGTAGTATGGTGGTCAGTGTAGTGTAGTGTAGTATGGTGGTCAGTGTAGTGTAGTATGGTGGTCAGTGTAGTGTAGTGTAGTATGGTGGTCAGTGTAGTGTAGTGTAGTATGGTGGTCAGTGTAGTGTAGTATGGTGGTCAGTGTAGTGTAGTGTAGTATGGTGGTCAGTGTAGTGTAGTGTAGTATGGTGGTCAGTGTAGTGTAGTGTAGTATGGTGGTCAGTGCAGTGTAGTGTAGTATGGTGGTCAGTGTAGTATGGTGGTCAGTGTAGTGTAGTATAGTGGTCAGTGTAGTGTAGTATGGTGGTCAGTGTAGTGTAGTGTAGTACGGTGGTCAGTGCAGTGTAGTGTAGTATGGTGGTCAGTGTAGTGTAGTGTAGTATGGTGGTCAGTGCAGTGTAGTATGGTGGTCAGTGTAGTGTAGTATAGTGGTCAGTGTAGTGTAGTATGGTGGTCAGTGTAGTGTAGTGTAGTACGGTGGTCAGTGCAGTGTAGTGTAGTATGGTGGTCAGTGTAGTGTAGTGTAGTATGGTGGTCAGTGCAGTGTAGTGTAGTATGGTGGTCAGTGTAGTGTAGTGTAGTATGGTGGTCAGTGTAGTGTAGTATGGTGGTCAGTGTAGTGTAGTATGGTGGTCAGTGTAGTGTAGTGTAGTATGGTGGTCAGTGCAGTGTAGTGTAGTATGGTGGTCAGTGTAGTGTAGTGTAGTATGGTGGTCAGTGCAGTGTAGTGTAGTATGGTGGTCAGTGTAGTATGGTGGTCAGTGTAGTGTAGTATAGTGGTCAGTGTAGTGTAGTATGGTGGTCAGTGTAGTGTAGTGTAGTACGGTGGTCAGTGCAGTGTAGTGTAGTATGGTGGTCAGTGTAGTGTAGTGTAGTATGGTGGTCAGTGCAGTGTAGTGTAGTATGGTGGTCAGTGCAGTGTAGTATGGCGATCAGTGTAGTGTGGTATAGTGGTCAGTGTAGTGTAGTATAGTAATCAGTGTAGTGTAGTATGGTGGTCAGTGTCATAGGTGTGCGCAGCCTATTGCATTAGGCACGTCAAAGCTCAAACACACACTACCGATCGCTCACTGAGTTCATTCAGAAAGGGAAGGGGTCAGTAAATTACATATTTACCGGCCCCTTCCCCCATTCATCCTAAAACATCCCCACAGCATCAGCCACTGGGAGAGGAGGGAAGCCAGCAGCAGTGCGGGTGGAAGGGTTACTAGGGCAGTAGGGGGAATCTATGCTGCACAGGGTGATTAGGGTGTGCCTGGGCACACCTGGCACACCCTGTGCGCACGCCTATGGTCAGTGTAGTGTAGTATGGTGTTCATTGTAGTGTAGTATGGTGGTCATTGTAGTGTAGTGTAGTGTAGTATGGTGGTCAGTGTAGTGTTGTATGGTGGTCAGTGTAGTGTAGTGTAGTATGGTGGTTAGTGTAGTGTAGTGGACATTATAGTATAGTGGTCAGTGTAGTGGTCAGTGTAATGTAGTGCACAGTGTAGTGGTCAATGTAGTGTAGTGGACAGTGTAGTGGTCAGTGTAGTGTAGTGGACAGTATAGTGGTCAGTGTAGTGTAGTGGACAGTATAGTGGTCAGTGTAGTGCAGTGGACAGTATAATGGTCAGTGTAGTGCAGTGGACAGTATAGTGGTCAGTGTAGTTCTCAGTGTACTGGACAGTATAGTATAGTGGTCAGTGTAGTGTGTAATGGTCAGTAAAGTAATCAGGTTGGTCAGTACTATTGTATTGTTGAAAGGGACTCGCGGAGTGTCTAAGTCTGCAGGTTAGGGGGGGGGCGCAAATTACTTGCCTTGCCCCGGGTGCTGACAACCCACGCTATGCCACTGCGGGTCCCACACCTCCATGTGGCTGGCCATTGAAAGGCAGCTGTCTATTCTGGGTTCTTCTAGCCCCCTGATGACCACAGCAGTGTATGCACCGTATATTCTAGATTTCCCCAAAGCCTCCTAGAATCTGTGGCTTCAGTATCTCAGGTGGCTTCGGGCAATCAGGGACATCATTGCTGCCTAAGCAAGAAAGGAAGGAGGAATTGTGGGCTGCGCTCCACAACAAAATTATTGTAGCGGGTGTTTGATTTTTGGGAAGGCATCTGGGTGGTAGTGTAACCCAGATGCATTGATTGTCAGGGAATCTGAGACCCTTTTGTGGTTCTTGGAGGACTCTGGTGGTGTAAGGTTCCCTGCGGTCTGCAGGTGGCGCTGTCGCCCTGGGCCGGAGTTGAACACTCACCGCAAGACTGCTTCCCTTTTTGTCCTTTCCTGACACTGGTACAGCGGGGCGGGGAACCCGCTGTGGCGCAAAGGGAGAGGAGATAAAAGGGGCGGACGCCCTGACCTTGGGGTTCAGAGTCGGAGGACGCAGCTGCGCCCAGGCACCTTCAGCTTGGGTGCTGGCGTTCCGGAGTTCAGGGCCCAGGTGCCCTTGACCTGGCTGGAGCGGGAGATGGAGTCCATCTCAGGCACCTTTAGCCTGGGGTGAGGTACTATGGAGGATGCCTGGAGCTCAGTACCTTCGACTGAGTTCCGCGAGGGTGGAGGAATCCGAGGGGGGCCCTAACTCCTTGGGTGCCCGTTTCTGAGACGAGGAGGCCGGTGAGCGGAACTTCTCCGGAGAGTCCAGCGCAGCATTGCTGGTGATGGAGAGGCCTCCGGTAACTGTCTTGGACGGATGTCCTTCCCCTGATAAGGGCTACGTTAGCGAAGGTAATCCATGTTCTGTTCAATATAGTCAGTGGCAGTGACTATTCGTCATTGGTGACACCACAGTGGTTAGCTCTATCTAAAAGAATTGTGCCTTGGCCTACTCCCCACAAATACTGAAGTGTTACATGGGTCTCAACCTGTCTGTGCTGTATGACTATTTATTGAGAAGAATAAATACGAGTTGGACCTTTTCAGTGAGTGGAACTCTGGTTACTAGGAGCAAAGGGGAGTCAATCCAAGGAGAGGATTGGACTCTGGGACACATACACAAGCCCGATAGTTCTGGCCTTCACCTCTACACCTTGGGGGACATGGGCCGTGGTGTATCTCATCCCTCCCCCCAGTACTAACCCCTAGACGAGACAAACAAGCCGTGAATGAGAAGGGGTGAGAGGGGTGAGGTCGCTACAGTATTTTTTAAAAAAGTATCCAAAATTTCATGACAGGAAGAGAGAAGGATCAGTCTTCTTCAAAGAAAAAAAAAGGGAGTGAAGGTCCACTTTATGGTGTCTATACTTCAAATCTGGATCGACTGATCATTTTAACATGCAGTTTTTACCGGAGGCCTGTATATATACAGTGTATATATATATATATATATATATATATATATATATATATATATATATATATATATACACAGTGATACAGTGGGGGAAATAATTATTTGATCCCCTGAAGTTTGCCCACTTAAAAAGAAATGAAGGGTCTATAATTGTTATCATAAGTGCATTTTAAATCATAGAGACGGAATATCAACCAAAAATCTAGAAAAAACACATGATACAAATGTTATAAATTGAATTGCAGTTCAGTGAGTAAAATAAGTATTTGATCCCAAGCAAAGCATGACTTAGAACTTGGTGGAGAAACCCTTGTTGGGAAGCACAGAGGTCAGACGTTTCTTGTAGTTGGTGATCAGGTTTGCACACATCTCAGGAGGGATTTTGATCCACTCTTCTTTACAGATCTTCTCTAAATCCTTAGGCCCCATGCACACGAGACGCAGGTGCAAACTCTGCTGAACACACGTTTTTAAACGCTGAAACCGGCATTTATAAACGCGCGTTTTGCCGCGTTTTGCGGCGTTTAGCGGCGTTTTACCGCGTTTGCGTTTATAAGCGTTTCATCATAGACCCTCCCTAAGCTCAAAAAACAGTAAATTTTAACCATTTCAGCCAGTTTGTGAGACCAGAGTGAGTAGCAGCAGCTGAGAGAGCAGCAGTGTACTTGTATTTAGCGTATCACTTGCCACATCATCTGCCACAAGTTGTGGATTGTCCACTTGCCACGTCACCTGCCACGTCACCTGGCCACATCACCTGGCCACGTCACCTGGCCACGTCACCTGCCACAAGTTGTGGATTGTCCACTTGCCACGTCACCTGGCCACATCACGTGCCACGTCACCTGCCACAAGTTGTGGATTGTCCACTTGCCACGTTACCTGGCCACGTCACCTGGCCACGTTACCTGCCACGTCAGCTGGCCACATCACCGGCCACAAGTTGTGGATTGTCCACTTGCCACGTCACCTGCCACGTCACCTGGCCACGTCACCTGCCACAAGTTGTGGATTGTCCACTTGCCCTGTCACCTGGCCACATCACGTGCCACGTCACCTGGCCACGTCACCTGCCACAAGTTGTGAATTGTCCACTTGCCATGTCACCTGGCCACATCACATGCCACGTCACCTGGCCACGTCACCTGCCACAAGTTGTGAATTGTCCACTTGCCACGTCACCTGCCACGTCACCTGGCCACGTCACCTGCCACAAGTTGTGGATTGTCCACTTGCCACGTCACCTGGCCACGTCACCTAGCAATGTTACCTGCCCACATTACCTGCCACGTCATCTAGCCACGTCACCTGCCACAAGTTGTGGATTGTCCACTTTCCACGTCACCTGGCCACATCACGTGCCACGTTACCTGCCACAAGTTGTGAATTGTCCACTTGCCACGTCACCTGCCACGTCACCTGGCCACGTCACCTGCCACAAGTTGTGGATTGTCCACTTGCCACGTCACCTGGCCACATCACCTGACACAAGTTGCGAATTGTCCACTTGCCACGTCACCTGGCCACGTCACCTGCCACAAGTTGTGAATTGTCCACTTGCCATGTCACCTGGCCACATCACGTGCCATGTCACCTGGCCACGTCACCTGCCACAAGTTGTGAATTGTCCACTTGCCATGTCACCTGGCCACATCACGTGCCACGTCACCTGGCCACGTCACCTGCCACAAGTTGTGAATTGTCCACTTGCCACGTCACCTGCCACGTCACCTGGCCACGTCACCTGCCACAAGTTGTGGATTGTCCACTTGCCACGTCACCTGGCCACGTCACCTAGCCATGTTACCTGCCCACATTACCTGCCACGTCATCTAGCCACGTCACCTGCCACAAGTTGTGGATTGTCCACTTTCCACGTCACCTGACCACATCACGTGCCACGTCACCTGCCACAAGTTGTGAATTGTCCACTTGCCACGTCACCTGCCACGTCACCTGGCCACGTCACCTGCCACAAGTTGTGGATTGTCCACTTGCCACGTCACCTGGCCACATCACCTGACACAAGTTGTTGATTGTCCACTTGCCACGTTACCTGCCACAAGTTGTGGATTGTCCACAATGCAATGCAAGCAATTACAGTTTTCTTTTATATTTTTTAATAGTTTTTCATCATTTGCCATCATTTTTGAGATTTCTAATGTTAAAAAATAGGTCACCTTTAAAAACGCTTATAAACGCAAACGCGGCAAAACGCCGGTACCGGGTTTTGCCGCGTTTAGCCGCGTTTAGCAGCGTTTAGCGTCTGAAACGTGGAAAACGTTTGCGTCTGAACCCATTTTTTTGCTTCTGGAAAAACGAGGTTAAACGCAACTGCTTGTAAACGCCAAAAAACGAGAGTGTGTGCATGGTCACATAGGATAACATTGAATGGGTTCAGGAGCAGTTGAAAAAAGCGTCCAACTGCCTCTGAACGCGCGTTCAACAGCAAATAACAGCGTCTCGTGTGCATGGGGCCTTAAGGTTTCTTGGCTGTCGCTTGGCAACTCGAAGTTTCAGCTCCCTCCATAAATTTTCTATAGGATTAAGGTCTGGAGACTGGTTAGGCCACTCCATGACCTTAATGTACTTCATCTTGAGCCACTCCTTTGTTGCCTTGGCGGTATGTTTTGGATCATTTTCATGCTGAAAGACCCATCCATGACTCATCTTCAGTGTTTTGGGAAGAAAGTTCTTATCCAAGATTTTACAAAACATGGCCCCATTCATCGGCCCCTCAATGCGAGAAAGTTGGCCTGTACTTTTAGCAGAAAAACAGCCCCAAAGCATAATGTTTCCACCTCCGTGCATGACTGTAGAATGGTGTTCTTAGGGTCATAGTCAGTTTTTTCTCCAAACTCCGTGAGTCCCCCTCCAAGAAGTCAGTCATGCCAATGAACATCGTAATGATTCAGAGGAGGATTTGGAGAAAGTGCTGTGGTCAGATGAGACCAAAATTGAGCTCTTTGGTTAAACTCGACTCGCCGTGTTTGGAGGAAGAAAAATGCTGACTATGACCCTAAGAACACCATCCCTACAGTCCAGCACAGAGGTGGAAACATTATGCTTTGGGGCTGTTTCTCTGCTAAAGGTACAGGCCGACTTTGCCACATTGAGGGGCCAATGGACGGGACCATGTATTGTAAAATCTTCGATGAGAACCTTCTTCCCTCAGCCAGAACACTAAAGATGGGTCATGGATGGGTCTTCCAGCATGACAATGACCCAAAACATACTGCCAAGGCAACAAAGGAGTGGCTCAAGAAGAAGCACATGAAGGTCATGGAGTGGCCTAACCAGTCTCCAGACCTTAATCCTATAGGAAATTTATGGAGGGAGCTGAAACTTAAAAAGCCATGTAACACGCGGCCGAGAATCTCGTCAGGAAAAAAATTGTCGTTTTTCCTGACAAGATTTTTGGACAAGAATCTTGTCCCAGCCGATTGTACACACGTACCTTTCAAAAGAACCGCCGTTCTTTTGAATGGCACGAATGCGGTGATGTCATCGACTACGACGAGCGTGCGCTCGTCACATTCGATGCCGTCGCCGCCATCTTGCTACACCCTACCTGTGCCTAGGAAGCTACCGCGCATGCGTCAAAGTCATTTCGAGCATACGCGGGTTTCCACGGCGACAGGTAAGTGTACACACACTCGGGTTTCTCATCGACAAACAGGCCGACGAGAATCCCGACGAGAAAATAGAGAGCAGGTTCTTTATTTTTCTCGTCGAGATTCTTGCCTGTTTTCTTGACGAGAAACCTGAAAGCCTCGTACACACGACTGAGTTACTCGGCAAGAAAGCTCTGCCAGCAAGTTTCTTCCTGGTTCTTGCCGAGAAAATCGGTCGTGTGTACGAGGCTTAAGTTCCCAAGAGACAGCCAAGATACCTTAAGGATTTAGAGAAGATCTGTACAGAAGAGTAGACCAAAATTGCTCCTGAGATGTGTGCAAACCTGATCATCAACTACAAGAAACGTCTTATGCCGCGTACACACGATCATTTTCCCTTCGGGAAAAATTAAATTTTTTACTTTGGACGAGAAAAACGATCGTCTGTGGCATTAATTAATCACGACGAGAAAAATTAGAACATGCTCTAATTTTTCTCGTCGTGATTCCTGTCATTTTTTTCCGCGGCAGTTTTCCCATAGGGAAACACTGCCGCGGAGCCTACACACGGTCGTTTTTCTCGCCAAGAGAAAAAATGAAGGGAAAAACGGCCGTGTGTAGGGGAACAAGCCGTTCCCTAATTTTTCCCGTCGTGATTCACGTCGGTGTTTTCACCGCCGTGAATCACGATCGAGTGTACGCGGCATTACCTCTGTGCTTGCCAACATTGGTTTCTCCACCAAGTACTAAGTCATGTTTTGCTTGGGGATCAAATACTTATTTTACTTACTAGAGCTGCAACCTAATTTATAGCATTTGTATCGTGTGTTTTTTTCTGGAGTTTTGGTTGATATTCTGTCTCTATCATTTAAAATACACCTATGATAAAAATTATAGACCCCTCATTTCTTTGTAAGTGAGCAAACTTACAAAATCTGCAGGGGATCAAATAATTATTTTCCCCACTCTATATATATCTATCTATATATATAGATACATATATATATATATATATATATATATATATATATACATATATATATATATATATATATATATATATTTATTTAATTATTTTTTACCATATTCTTAGCATGAATTTGTGAAAGCCAAGGGCTGTGACAGGTTCTCTTTACGCCTCTGACCAAGATCCCTGTACAGCTATGTTTCCTGATCGTTATATTGAAAAGCAGCCATGCAGTTATATCACGGGCTGTAGATGTGTAATGAGCTGTGTAATTCAATATACTGCTGATGTAATGGCCGATATGTGCACTGCAGCTTACAATTAATGCATCCTACTTGTCTTAATTCAGGAACAATAGCGGTGACAAGCTAGCGTAGTACACTCTGGTTAATTTATATCAGCTACTAAGTATATTAGCAAAAATGCATGCCAACGTTTTTAGTGTCTTTGTGAGCCGAAGATATATTGACTAAAATTGTAGTAAATTTACTAATGAGTTATGAAAGTCGTTTGGTGCTGGAGAATTGGCACAATAATTTCCAGCCCACACCGATAAATTGGCAGGAGGAAAACTTACTCTTATGCCGCGTACACACGACCGTTTTTAATGTCATTGAAAAAAACGACGTTTTTCTCAACGTGATTCTTCTCAAGCCTGCCTTGCCTACACACGATCGTGAAAAAAAATGCTCGACCAAAGCGCAGTGACGTAACAAATGTACGACGGCACTATAAAGGGGAAGTTCCATTCGGAGGGCGCCACCCTTTGGGCTGCTTTTGCTGATCCTTGTGTTAGTAAAGTTTGTTGAGAGACGATTCGCGCTTTTCAGTCTTCGTGCTCTTCAGTCCGTTAGAGCGTGACGAATGTGATATCTCCATTACGAACGCTAGTTTTACCAGAACGAGCGCTCCCGTCTCATCACTTGCTTCTGAGCATGCGCGTTTTTTTCACGTCGTTAAAGCGTACACACGGTGAGAAAAACGACGACGTGAAAAACGACGAGAAAAATTAGAGCATGTTCCAAATTTTTAATGCCCATTTTTCACGTCGTGAAAAATGCTCTGGAGCCCACACACCATCGTTTTTAATGACCAAATTAAAAAATTTCATTTTTCTCGTCATGAAAAACGGTCGTGTGTACGCGGCATAACTCTAAACATCAAAGTAAAAGTGGTTCTAAAGGCAGAAGTTTTTTTTTAACCTTTAAAGGGGTTCTTAAGGCAGAAGTTTTTTTTACCTAAATGCATTCCAAAAACCTTCTAGGTGCAGCACCCCCCCCCCCCCGTACTTACCTGAGCCCCATCTCGATCCAGCGATGTGCAGGAGAGCAGTGGCTCTCCCAGGTCGGTCTCTCCTCATTGGCTCACACAGCAGCAGCCTTTGACTGCTGCTGTAAATCACAGCCAGTGAGCAAATGAGGAGAGAGCGAGGGGGGGGGGAGGGGTTGAGCCATACTCTGTGTGTGAATGGACAATGTCTATTCAGAGGAGCGTGGCTCGGGAGGGAGCCTGCTTGAGTACCCGCATAGCAAAGGCCTTGCTATTGGGGGAACTCAGCAGGAGGGAGGAGCCAGGGTCTGTTGGCAGGGGACCCAAAAAGAAGAGGATCGGAGCTGCTCTGTGTAAAACCATTGCATAGAGCAGGTAAGTATCACGTTTGTTATTTAAAAAAAATTCAACCTTGGAAATTACTTTAATACATTCCCTGCGTTAAGGTAAAAAAAAAACTTCTGTAAGAAATTCTCCACCAATTCCCCCTAAATACTTACCTGAGCCTGATCTTGATCCAGCGATATGCACAAGAGCAGAGGCTCTCTCTGCACACTCCTTTATTGGCTCAGACACAGCTGTGAATAACAACCAATAATGAGGGGAGCAGGGGCGGGCCGAGCCACGCTCTGTGTGTCTTATGGACACACAGAGCCGACTCGGGAGTGAGCATACACAAGTGGCAATCGGGGGGGGGGGGGGGGCAGTAGTGCTGGCGGGGGACCCGATAAGAGGAGGATAATGGCTGCTCTGTGCAAACCATTGCAGAAAGCAGGTAAGTATAACATGTTTGTTTGTTTTTTGTTTTTAATTATCCTTTACAATCACTAAAGCCCGGTTCACATAGGGGCGACTCCTCAGGCGACTCGGTCGCCTGAGGAGTCGCGACCCGCTCTGTGCTATGGAACTGTTCTAATAGGAGCGACTCAGGTCGCTCCGACTTAGAAAAAGGTTCCTGTACTTCTTTTGGGGGCGACTTGCATTGACTTCTATACAGAAGTCTTTATGCAAATCGACCTCAGGCGGGCGTCTCAAGTCGTCTTGAGATCGCGCCGCCGAGTCGCCCCCGAAGTCGTGCCGCCCCTGTGAGAACCGGGCCTTAAATTCCAGGCAAACGATTCTGAAGTCATGACTATGAAGTTCACAACTAAAAAACTAACAGTAACTAACTTAGCCTAAGTCTAAACATCAAAGTAAAGCTGAATTCCAGACAAATGGCTAAAAACACACTTGAAACTTTCAAGTAGTAGAGTCGGGAACACCCATAGCATACACACGCTCGGACTTTGCTGCAAACTTTCCCAAAACTTTTACAACATCACGTGGTTTTTCTGCTCTTTATCGCCACCCTTTGGTCAACTTCTGCTATTGTTGGTTGATTTTAACATTATTTGTTTTGTCCATCGGACAAAAGTCCGATGGATTTCTGTACACACGATAGGACTTTGCACCATCGGACTTGTTGCTGAAAAGTTTTTCCGTTTGCAGAGCGAACTTTTGTCCGATGAAAACCGAAAAAGTTTGCCCGATGGATCGTACACACGGTCGGATTTTTTGGAAAACCTGCTCATTTTGAAGTTTGTTGGCAAAAAGTCCGACCGTGTGTACGGGGCTTAAGAAGCATCTTGGAGAAGCTATGGAACGTCTCCAACATTCCAGAACATGTCTGGTTGAATGTACCAACACCTACTAGATAAACCTAGACCTGGATGAATGAGAACCTTCACAGACACTTGTAACTCTTTTCTTAGGTTTAATATTGCTGATAATGTTGAAAATTGTTTCTCCTAGCATTGGAGGGTCCATTCCCATTGTCTTCTCCTACTTCTCGGAGTTCCTGGCCCAGGAGAAGAGAGGCGAGCACCTGAGCTGGCTATGTATGTTTTGGATGATCGGTGGTATATATGCCTCGGCCATGGCTTGGGCCATCATCCCTCACTATGGTAAGGAAATAATGGTGGTGTCTACTTTGAGATCTTTGTTCTGTGAAAAAGAACAATATGGTCAATTTGCAGCAAGTTCATTTTGAACTGCTACTTTGTGGAGCTGTGGTCTTCTCATTATCTTTTTTTTTTTTTTTACAACACAAGCTTCAAAAAACTGACCATGTTCATTATGCAAAAAAAGATGTCTTTTGCCCCTTTCACACTGGGGCAGGAGGTGCGCTGGCGGTATAGCGCCACTATCTTTAGTGGCGCTATACCGTCGGAATTGTGGTGGAATTGCGGCAGTATTCGGCTGATAGCGGTGCGGTTTTAACCCCCGCTAGCGGCCGAAAAAAGGTTAGAGGCGCATTGCCGGCAGTATAGCCGCGGTTTCCCATTGCTTTCAATGGAAAGGAGTGGTGGAGGAGCGGTAAACACACCGCTCCTCTCACCGCTCCAAAGATGCTGCTAGCAGGACTTTTGGAGCGGTCCTGCTAGCGCACCGCTCCAGTGTGAAAGCCCACGGGCTTTCACACTGGAGAAACAGCAGCCGCTGTTTAGGGTCGGTTTGTAGGCACTATTAGTAGCGCCTACAAACCGCTCCAGTGTGAAAGGGGCCTTAGTGATGAGGTCTGTTGTGTGGTGGACAGTGTGAATTGGCCCTGTGCTGCTCACATTGCACCCTCCCAAGTAAAAAAGAAAAACTCTCTAGCAATACACACAAAATTGAACATGTGTAGCCTGTCTCCTGGCTCTGTAAATATCAGGAAATATATTGGAGTCAGTGGAAGAAGGAGGTGATCAGAGGAGACAGGATCAAACAGCCTTTTTACACAATGCAGAGGATTAAAGTGGTTGTAAACCCAAATTTCGATTTTTAAATAAAATAACCACCTGCAAGAGAAAGCTATAATGAGCTAGTATGACTAGCATACTAGCTCATTATGCATTACTTACCTTAGATTGAAGCCCCCAAAGACATCCACGTCTCCCCCTCCGAGCGCAGTAATCTCTCCGGAAGGTTACTTCCGGGCATCGCCGCTCCAGCGCTGTGATTGGCCGGAGCGGCGAAGACGTCACTCCGCGCATGTGCGCGGGAGCCATCAAATCCAGCAACACCGGATTTGTGAATGGGATTTACAGTGCGCCTGCATTGTATAGAAAAAAATCCTGGACTGCCGCACTCCATAAAACTACTTCTTTATTGGGTAGGTAAAATCCAAAAACAACCAAAACGATACAGTCAAAATATGAGTAAGCATCACACGATGTGAAACATGTCAGCTATTTTTTTCCTGTTGTTCACTTTATTTTGACTGTATCGTTTTGGTTGTTTTTGGATTTTACCTTCCCAATAAAGACGTTGTTTTATGGAGTGCGGCAGTCCAGGATTTTTTTCTATACAATGCACCTGTGTATAGCCAGAACCTTGTGGTTTAGTGGGATGGAAGTAGAGTTGTCACCTCATCCCTTTAAAACCGAACACATATTAATTACACAGGTTCTGTGGCTGATTAAGGTGGTAATTAAACTCACTTGGTGCCTTACCTGCATTATATTAGCCTCAGAACCTGTGTAATTCATATGTGTTCGGGTTTAAAGGGATGAGGTGGCAACTCTAGATGGAAGCCAAGCCAAAGGATTTGTAGTTTTTGGAGCGGTATCATCTCTTACAGTGCGCCTGCGCCATTGTCTCCGGCGCGCATGCCATTCACAAATATCTTCTAAACCGCGCAGGTTTAGGAGATATTGAAAACACCCACAGGTAAGCCTTAATCTAGGCTTACCTGTAGGTGAAACTTCCGGGGGAGGGTTTACAACCACTTTAACCCCTTAGGTTCCACAGTGAGTATAACAAGCGTGCTTTACTGCATATACAGACTGATTTTACTGTTGTGGGTTTAGTAACACTTTAAGAGTAGCCTAATATACACATTAAGAAGCATCCAGGATCCCAACCAGTGGCTGGAATTGGTAAATACAAAAGATTTACAGTGCCTTGAAAAAGTATTCATACCCCTTGAAATTTTCCACATTTTTTCATGTTACAACCAAAAACGTAAATGGATTTTATTGGGATTTTATGTGATTGACCAACACAAAGTGGCACATAATTGTGAAGTGGAAGGAAAATTATAAATATTTTTTCAATTTTTTTTTATAAATATGTGAAAAGTGTGGCATGCATTTGTATGGCGCCCCCCGGAGTCAATACTTTGTAGAACCCCCTTTCTCTGCAATTACAGCTGCAAGTCTTTTTGGGGATGTCTCTACCAGCTTTGCACATCTAGAGAGGGACATTTTTGCCCATTCTTCTTTGCAAAATATCTCAGATTGGATGGAGAGCGTCTGTGAACAGCAATTTTCAAGTCTTGCCACAGATTCTCAATGTGATTTAGGTCTGGACTGTGACTGGGCCATTCTAACACATGAATATGCTTTGATCGAAACCATTCCATTGTAGCTCTGGCTGTATGTTTAGGGTCGTTGTCCTGCTGAAAGGTGAACCTCCGCCCCAGTCTCAAGTCTTTTGCAGACTCTAAAGCCCTGTACACACTATCAGTTTTTCTGCAGGTTTTTGTCTTCAGGTTTACCAAATCCATCTAATATGAGGTCAAACCTTAATGACTCGTACACACGACCATTTTTCCCGGCAGGAAAAAAAACTAAATTTTTCCTGACGGGATTCCTGTAAAGTCTGCCTTGCATACACACGGTCACACAAAAGACCGCTGAACTTTTGAATGTCAGGAACGCAGTGACGTCAAAGACAACGACGAGCCGACAAAATGACGTTCTATGCTTCCGCACATGCGTCAAATTGTTTACGAGGATGCATGTTTTTTTCCCCCTCGGGAAAGCATAAAGACGACCGGTTTTCTGGTAGGATTTTTTCCTGACGGGAAAATAGAGAACAAGTTCTCTTTTTCTCCCGCAGTTTTCCTGCCGGGAAAACTGCGATGGAGCATACACACGGCCGTTTTTCCTGGCGAAAAACTGTCATGGCAGTTTTCCTGCCGGGAAAAACAGTCGTGTGTACGAGGCATAAGAGTTTCAATTCGTATGCAATCAGGCAGGCTCTTGCACTACATGGTTTTGGTAAACCTGAAGACAAAAACCTGATAGTGTGTACGCGGCGTAACAGGTTTTCTTCTAAGATTGCCCTGTATTTGGCTCCATCCATCTTCCCATCAACTCTCACCATCTTCCCCGTCCCTGCTGAAGAAAAGCATCCCCACAACATGATGCTGCCACCACCATGTTTCACAGTGGGGATGATGTGTTCAGGGTGATGTGCAGTGTTTTCCGCCGCACATAGCGTTTTGCTTTTAGGCCAAAAAAGTTATATTTTGGTCTCATCTGACCAGAGCACCTTCTTCCACATGTTTGCTGTGTCCCCCACATGGCTTCTCACAAACTGCAAAACGGGACTTCTTATGGCTTTCCTTCAACAATGGTTTTCTTCTTGTCACTCTTCCATAAAGGGCAGATTTGTGGAGAAGCACGACTAATAGTTGTCCTGTGGACAGATTCTCCCACCTGAGCTGTGGATCTCTGCAGCTCCTCCAGAGTTACCATGGGCCTCTTGGCTGCTTCTCTGATTAATGCTCTCCTTGCCCGGCCGGTCAGTTTAGGTGGATGGCCATGTCTTAGTAGGTTTGCAGTTGTGCCATACTCTTTTCGGATGATGGATTGAACAGAGCTCTGTGAGATGTTCAAAGCTTCAGATTTTTTTTTTTTTTTAACCCCAACCTACTTTAATCTTCTCCAAAACATTATCCCTGGTCTGTCTGGTGTGTTCCTTGGCCTTCATGATGCTGTTTGTCCATTAAGGTTCTCTAACAAACCTCTGAGGGCTTCACAGAACAGCTGTATTTATACTGAGATTACATTACACACAGGTGGACTCTATTTACTAATTAGGTGACTTCTGAAGGCAATTGGTTCCACTAGATTTTAGTTAGGGGTATCAGAGTAAAGGGGGCTGAATACAAATGCACGCCACACTTTTCAAATATTTATTTGTAAAAAAAATCGAAAACCATTTATCATTTTCCTTCCACGTAACAATTATATGCCACTTTGTGTTGGTCTATCACATAAAATCCCAATAAAATTCATTTACGTTTTTGGTTGTAACATGACAAAATGTGGAAAATGTCAAGGGGTATGAATACTTTTTCAAGTCACTGTATATGTGATGTTTTATAACTGACTTCCACAGAAGCAAAAATTATTCTTAAAAATGTTTTTTTTTTAATCCTTCCCAGCCTTCTGCCAGTTCTTTGAGCTACTCATGACTGTCACCACAATGGTTATACCCACTGTGAGCTATTTACCTCCTGTAAGAACTTCCCCTTCCCATCCGGCAGCTTACAGAGTAGGCATTTCTACTGCTAATGTGATTTCTGCTTTCAGATGGTGTGACAACTCAGTATGAAGACAGATATCAAGTAATAGCATTGAAATAATAATAAAAAAAGATTCGTTTTGAAGGTAGATGTAAGTGGCCCAAAGGGTGTTTTGTACATTTGTCTGGAGTGCTAGAGATGTGTTCATTCTGAATTGTGAATGAGCTTGGTCATAAATGCAACAAAGGACTATAGAAAGCCTTCATATACATCTCAATCCAGAAAATTTACCCAGTTGCCTGTGCCCCTATTAGAGACACAGGGTGATTTACACATAAGAGGGCCTGGGGAAGCTGGACACAAAGTTCCCAGAGCTCTTCAAGGTAAGTTGAGTTGCACAAACCCCCCACCCAAAGTGACTCCTGTCACACCAGTGATAGGTTTATTGAAGGATGTTTTTTAAGCTAAGCTATGGTTGATGAGCATAACAGGTACATTTTTGTTTCTTCTTCAAGGGTGGAGCTTCCAGATGGGATCAGCTTATCAGTTCCATAGCTGGAGAGTGTTCGTGCTGGTCTGTGCTTTTCCCTCTGTTTTCGCCATCGGAGCACTAACCACTATGCCAGAAAGTCCACGCTTCTACTTAGAGGTAAGGAGGTCAAACTTAAAGTGAACTTGTATTTTGCCCGTTCAGGGCCAGTTCACAGGGTCATGTGATACCCCCCCTTCACTGCTGACACTTACCCCTCCCACTGCTTCTCCCTGAAGGGGCATTAACTACTAGAACCATGTGAATTTCCAAGTACTTAGTATGAAGGAACATAGGTGTTCTGCCCTCACTATACGTGGCTGAGGTATAATTAGACAGACAGCTAACTCTCCTCCCTTAACAACTCATTGACACAGGTGCAAGGTCCTTTTTCAACTTTTATTGCAGGGAAGTTAGGGTAAAACTAGATAGAAAGAAATAACATACAATGAGTATACATAATATACAAGGTATACAGTCCTAATACACTGGTCTGACTAGGGGAAAAGAATTATGCATACCAGCGATGTTTCCATAAGGCTGACATAAGAATTGCAGCTGAATAGGTGTGGAGTCCTTTGGGGCAGATGCATGTGTGAAGAAGGAAAGATGGATACTGTGGGAGTGTCTCTCAAGCCTCATGGTATAGTCCCGTGGAATTGTGTGAAGCTACGGTGGCTTATAAGTAACAATCTCTATCTACCTTCTGGTGAATTATTAACAAATACTAAATATGCAAAAGAGCCACTAGATGGCGATATTACAATGTATTGTACATACCATTAGCATATACAGCAATTTAAACAAAGGCACATAAACATTTGCTGAAGGCATGACAATAGGACCCACTCCCCTTCCTCCCATAATGCAGTGCTGGGTTCCTGAGCAGTCGGTTCCCAGGCCTGCCCACTACGCTCACATGAGGGTGGAGCTTACACAGGGCTTTTTCTCTTGGCTTTGTTTGTTGAATGGATCGGCAGGGAAACAAATGGCAGTAAGTACAAACACCTCTAGTGGAGCAAAGATAACTCTACTGAGATTTAGCCAGCCTTTGCAGTGCAAGATTACATGTCAAACTTTTCAAAGGTTTGATATACCGTGTTTCCCCGAAAATAAGCCCGGGTCTTATATTAATTTTGGCACAAAAGACACAGTAGGGCTTATTTTCGGGGTAGGTCTTACCATGTAATGTGCTGTCTTCTCTCTCCCTGCCTGATAGGAATCCCCAGTGTGAAATGAGTTAAAATGCTTGTAAAATACTATAATCCACTCTATTACAGTATTATATATTGTACAATGTGTGTGTTTCTGTAATATAATTGTGGCAAATATGTTCGTTATAGCGCCGCTCTGCGCTTCTGTGACCCGCCGGAGCTCTTTTCCCCACAATTATATTACAGAAACACACACATTGTACATTATTTACTACTGTAATAGAATGGATTATAGGATTTTACAAGCATTTTAAACTAGGGCTTATTTTCGGGGTAGGGCTTATACTGCAGCCCTCCTGGAAAATAACGCTAGGTCTTATTTTCGGGGTAGGTCTTATTTTCGGAGAAACACGTTATTTGTATGGTGATTTCGGTGCATGAGTAGAACCGACCATTTACGGTCCAACATTTTATTCTATATATGGTTTTCTTCCATTTTGACCAAAGAAGTTTATGAATTTAGTAATTTCAGAGTAGAAGACATCATCCTTTTTGAAATAAAGACGTTTTAGTGATTTGTAGCCTAAAAAAAGTTTGAGATATACGTAAACTCACACAGAGATCTGCAATTTACATTCAGCTTTAGTAGGTTCTTAAGCCTCGTACACACGGCCGAGAATCTCGTCAGGAAAAAACCCGTTGTTTTTCCTGACGAGATTCTTGACAAGAATCTTGTCTCAGCCGAGTGTACACACGCTCGATTCAAAAGAACCGCCGTTCTTTTGAATGGAACGAACGCGGTGACGTCATCGACTACGACGAGCGTGCGCTCGTCACATTCGATGCCGTCGCCGCCATCTTGCTACACCCTACCTATGCCTAGGAAGCTACCTCGCATGCGTCAAAGTCATTTCGAGCATGCGCGGGTTTCCACTGCGACAGGTGAGTGTACACACTCTCGGGTTTCTTGTCGAGAAACATGCCGACAAGAATCCCGATGAGAAAAAAGAAAGCAGGTTTTCTTTTTTTCTCGTCGAGATTCTGGCCAGTTTTTTTGACGAGAAACCTGAAAGCCTCGTACACACGCACGGTTTACTCAGCAAGAAAGCTCTGCCAGCAATTTTCTTGTCGTTTCTTGACAAGAAAACCGGCCGTGTGTACGAGGCTTCCGTCCTTAAGGAACTGGGCCAAATTAAAACTTCCTCACCATGTCAAATGATTTGTGCTTGTTAAGCTTCCTAAATTGGTGTATGTGTACAATATGTTAACTACAACCCCAATCGTGACTTTGATTAGAATGTACAACATTAGTAGTAGCCAAGGTCTTTTTGAGGACTTAATTATGGGTTTCTTCATCATGCTGATCATTCACATGTACTCCTGAAGAAGATCTATTGAAACGCGTCAAATCTACATGTGGATTGTATTGGACCTAATTACTTTAACACAAAATTCTGTATTTTTATTGTTTGTTTTGTGGTTTGGTTTTTATAGAGTGTTATAATAACATTCATGCTTTTTATATACACAGTGTTTTTCCTGTATCTATATGTTCCTCAAAAAGCCCTTGGCTTTAATGTTAATGCTTGTGTATGCTAAATTTAGGGACGAGGACCTCTAACACACAGTATATTGTAGACTTGTGCACAATGGAAAAATTTGTTTCGTTTCGGTTCGTTTCTTTTCGGTCCTGTTGATTCGTAATCATTCGTAATTTTGCTAGACGGGATTTTTCGTGTTCGGACTAATTTGTATTTTCGCAAGCGTCATTTTTCGTTGAATTTTTAGTTGATTTAAAATTCGTACTTTCGGTAGAGTACGTTGTTTTTAGTTTTTTTTGGGTTCGTTGATTCGTAATTTTCCGTGTCTCTCTCACAACGACGCTGCCTATTATGCCTAATGTGCTTTGAATGGATTTGTATTTTTCTAAATACATTGTGGTTATTTGTAACGATTCGAAATCTCGTATTTTACTTTCGTTTTTTACATGCGGCTATAGCCTCCGCCCCTGTACACCATTTTTAGAGGGTTCAGTACGGTGAGGGAGAAGCAGAGAGCAGAGCAGAGTGTTATTGTGCTTCGAATGGATTAGAAATCTCGTATTTTACTTTCGTTTTTTACATGCGGCTATAGGCTCCGCCCCTGTACACCATTTTGAGGGGGAGTTCAGCGCGGTGAGGGAGAAGCAGAGAGCAGAGTGAGTGTTATTGTGCTTCGTATGGATTCGTACATTCGTAACTTTTTTCATAACGAATTATGACATTCGGGCATTCGCTATTTTGCGGTATAATTTATTTCGGATTCGGTTTTATTCGTAATTGCTTTGTTCGGAAATTCGAATGCTTCCGAATGTCCGAAAGTTGCTAAATTCGGACGAATTTTGATTTGTTACAAAACGAATTGCACAAGCCTAGTATATTGGATAATCCACTTTTAGATTAGAATGTCATTGAATATCAGTTAAGTAGCTTCTGTGATCTTCAAGAGCCATTGCTCCTTAAAAATCTCCAAAAACCACCTTCAAAGTCATATGCATTGGTGACGAAGCCCTTGCTTCCCAGCTGACCCCTGCCAGGGCTTTGTCACCGGTGCCTTTGAGGGGGCTCTTGAGTATAAACTGCAGCAAGATCATGACAACAACAACCAGAACCTTGTTTGGCATGATGATGCTAAATCCATGGCAAAGATTAAACGTAAAAAAATAGCACCAGATCTCATAAAGCGCATTTTTTAGATTTTGCTCTGACGTCATTGGTTGGCCGACCCCGGGCACAATGAATTTGAAGCTGGCCACCAATGACATTTATTTTTATAATGGGTTTCAACTGTAGGGTTGGACGGAGCAATAGGATACTAAAGAAGCAAGTAACAATAACAATATTTATGGGTTTTATTGTATAATTTTAATTTAGGTTGGCAGTTTATTATTGGCGAGAGGAGGTCTGCTTAAATTTTTCCCTCCACAAAGACTCCAATGATCTTCGCTGAAATGGTGACATTTTGCCTAAATCAAACAATTTCCACAGACATTTTGGAAAATGAAAACTCACTTTCACTCATACTAAATGGCCACCAAAGTTCCTTTTCATTTGTTAGGATGGCATTGTTGGTGGACATATTTCGGAATGTTGTTGGCATGGGTCCATTCACTTTGGACTGGCTTTCATCTGCTTATCCATACTGTACTAACTCTAAAAAAAACACCCTATCTTCTTCCAGAATGGAAAGCATGACGAGGCCTGGATGGTTCTTAAACAAGTCCACGACACCAACATGAGGGCCAAAGGTCACCCAGAAAGGGTCTTCTCTGTAAGTATTTGTATTGTTCACCACTCTATCACGATTCACTGGCACAACATGTTAGCATATCATGGATGGGTAATCGGGCTTGTCAAACGTTCACATGGCTTGTGAGCACCGTAATTAGCATTCCGGCAGCTGCTCAAACGACGTGGAAACAAGGTGGAAGTGCAACGCTTCTCCTGGTCTTCGGGGTAGTGAAAGAGATTACAGATGGATTATGTTAAATGTAGAGACGGTCTGGCTGATAGGAGAACAAAGTCCCAAGGCTGATTTCATTTGAATTAGGTATTTTTATAGCTCATGTAACTGCAAAGTCATTCTCGGCTAACCCTTTAGCTGTCGACACAAATTGAGTTAAGCAGATTATTTAAAAGGTCATCCCACCTAAAAGTGATAGTCCAGTTTTCGATAGATGGTGGAACACGCAAAGACGGAGAGTGTCCCACAACACCCCAGATGGCCAGGAATAAAAACTGGAACTATGGCAGTGAGAATTCACTCTTGGGGTATCCAAGACATATACAAGTAGCCAAGGTCCGACCCAACCCATCAAGCTCCATCGATATGGAAAATATCACTGTTTGGATGAACAGACCTTTAAAAAGAGAATGCAATGCAAGACAGTCAGTATTTACTGATCAACAGGGCCGCCATCAGGAATTTTGGGGCCCCTTACACATCTTCAGGCATGGGGCCCCCCCTGAAGCAGAGGAGAACTGGGGGTGCTGCTGCCACAAATTGAGTAGCGTGGTGGGGCGGCCGCGAATTGAGAAGTGGGGGGGTGCTGCTGCGGCGAATTGTTGAGGTCGGGGGGGCTTTGGGTGCTGATGAACACAAAAAGAACAAAATAAAAGGGGGGTTGCCATCCGGGGCCCTGGGGGCCTCTGGGGACCTCTGAGCCCCTTACAAAAAATAAATAAAAAATAAATAAATGAAAAATTATTTTTATAAAAAAAAAAAGGGGGGTTGCAATCCGGGACCTCTGGGCCCCTTACAAAATATAAATAAAATAAAAAAATTAAACATTTTTTTTAATAAAAAATACATAAAAAAGGGGGGTTACAATCCGGGGCCCTGGGGACCTCCGGGCCTCTGGGGACCTCTGGGCCCCTTACAGAAAAAAAAAAATGTAAAAAAATGTATAAAAAAAATTAATAAAAGACAATTATAAAAAAAAAGGGGGGTTGCCATCCGGGGCCCTGGGGACCTCCGGGCCTCAGGGGACCTCTGGGCCCCTTACAAAAAATAAATATAAATAAATATTTTTTATAACAAATACATAAAAACGGGGGGTTACCATCCGGGGCCCTGGGGACCTCTGGGCCCCTTACAAAAAAAAGGGGGTTGCCATCCGGGCCCCTGAGGACCTCCGGGCCCCTTACAGGTGTACTGCCTGTACCCCCTGATGGCGGCCCTGCTGATCAATATTGTAAAGATTGGGTAAAATTATTTTTCAGTGTGGCTTACATATGCTCATAGGTGTGTGCAGCCTATTTCATTATGGTGTGCACCCGAAAAACTAAAACACAGAGCTACAGAAGCAGTGGCTAGGGGTTTATACATGCCACGGGCGCAATGCTATGCTTTGCAAGCATGGCAGATATTATAGAGCGCAAAGCACATGTGGACAAGTTACAAGTCCTTAAAGCGGAGTTCCGCTTTTTGGAATCCTTCCCCCCCTCCGGTGTCACATTTGCCACCTTTCGGGGGGAGGAGGGAGCAGATACCTGTGTAATACAGGTATTTGCTCCCACTTCCGGGCATAGATCACCGCGGTGATCGTGGTGACCTACGCCACGTCCGGCACCTACTCTGTCCCCCCCGCTGTCTTCTGGGAGGCACACAGGTCCCAGAAGACAGCAGGGACCAGTGGGAACGTGCAGTGCAAGTCGCGCATGCGCAGTACATATTCATCTCTCCATCCTGAAACATCCCCCTGTGTGCCCACAGTAGCTGTTGGTGGGAGAGGAGAGGAGAGGAGGAAAGCTGGCAGCGCTGCAAGGAAAAAGGGCATACAGGGGGCCCAGACAGCAGGACTGCAGGGAGATGGGGGGCACAGATGCTAGAACTGATCCCCCTGCAATGAAGCCGGAGAGAGAGAGGAGGAGAAGCTGCAGGGGGGGGGGGGGGGGAAGGACTGATGTTTGCAATAAGGCAGTACAGCTGGTCCTCCTGCTCTGCATTTGCCTGGGCCCCGCTTTTGAATTGATAGGGCCCAGCTGTACTGCCTTATCACTAGCCCAGGTACATAGGGTGATTAGGGTGTGCCCAGGCACGACTGGCACACCCTGTGCGCACACCTATGCACATACTCGTTCTTCCATATTTAATTGTACAGGTCTATAAGCACCCCT
Organism: Rana muscosa; assembly: GCA_029206835.1. NCBI lineage: Eukaryota > Metazoa > Chordata > Amphibia > Anura > Ranidae > Rana > Rana muscosa. Next base: position 36,433,142 of record CM055126.1, read on the forward strand.
TCTAACAGGACAGCTAACGCAACAGCTGCTGAGATAAATTTAATAACAAGGAAAGCCTCTGAAGAGTGAGCTAATGAGCTTTTTATCTTAACTCAAAAACCTTTTTAAATTTTTATACATGCTACAGCCATGGATATGTTGTAAAAAGTACATTCTCAGAAGGAGTTGTAATATTTTATGTTTCAATAGTTTTTATTAAAGTTTTACATATAAACTAGAAAAAGAAAATCTCAGCTTTTTATTGTACAGAATTTAACCACTTAAGGACCAGCCACGGTATATATACGTTGGCAGAATGGCTCATACAGGCACAATCACGTACCTGTACGTCCCCTTTAACTGCCTGACGTTGGGGTCGCATGCGCGCCGCCGGCGGCGCGCTCGTGACCCCCCTGCCTTCCCCGTGAGTCGGAATGCGGGTCCCGCGGACTCGATCGCCGTGGGGATCCCCGCGATTGTCTCACGGAGGCATAGAGCGGGGAGATGTTAGTGTAAACACAACATCTCCCCGCTCCCCTACTGACAATGTCACCGCTCCGCTCTGTGTAATCAGAGCGGAGATCGGTCACGTGTCACTCGTAGCCACGCCCCCACACAGTAATAATCACTCCCCTGGGCACACTTAACCCCTTCAGCACCCCTAGTGGTTAACCCCTTTATTGCCAGTGTCATTTTCACAGTAACCAGTGCATTTTTATTGCACTGATCGCTGTAAAAATGACAATGGTCCAAAAAATGTGTCAAAAGTGTCCAATGTGTCCGCCATAATGTCGCAGTCATGAAGAAAATCGCTGATCGCCGCCATTACTAGTAAAAAAAAAAAAATTTATAAAAATGCCATAAAACTACCCCCTATTTTGTAAACACTATAACTTTTGCGCAAACCAATCAATAAACGCTGATTGCGTTTTTGTTTACCAAAAATATGTAGAAGAATACGTATCAGCCTAAACTGAGGGAAAAAAATGTTTTTTTATATATGTAGCGGCCTCACCCCTTTCTCCCCTTCTCATACTCGGCTTGTCTTTCTTCGTCTAGGGGTCTCAGTGCTGGGGGGAGGGATGAGATACACCACGGCCCATGTCCTCCATAGCTGAGAGGTGAAGGCCAGAACATTGGGCCTTGTGTAGGTGTCCTAGAGTCAAGTCCAGTACTTCGTCCCTGACTCCTTTGCTCCTAGTAACCAGAGTTCCACACAGTGAATAGGTCCAACTCAGTTTTATTCTTCTTGCCAAACCATAAACAGTTTCTTTTACTGAGTAGTAATGGGGAATAGATCGAGGCACAATCCTTTCCCTTCTGATGCTAACCACTGTGATATCACCAGTGGCGAGTAGTCACTGCCACTGACTATATTAAGTAGAATGTGAATTACCTTCGCTAGCACGGCCCCTGTCAGGGGAAGGAGATCCGTCCAAGGGAGAAACCGGAGGCCTCTCTTTCACCAGCGATGCTGCGCTGGACTCTTCGGAGAAGTTACTGCGCACCAGTCCTCACGAACTCAGACACGGGCACCCAAGGAGTTAGGGCCCCCCTTGGATTCCTCCACCCTTGCGGAACTCAGTCGAAGGTACTGAGCCCCAGGCCTCCGTCATAGTACCTCACCCCAGGCTAAAGGTGCCTGGGATGGACTCCATCTCTCGCTCTGGCCAGGTCAAGGGCACCTGAGCCCGGAACTCCGGAACGCCAGCACCCAAGCTGAAGGTGCCTGGGTGCGGCCGCAGCCTCCAACTCTCTCCGAACTCTGAACCCCGTGGTAAGGGCGTCCGCCCCTTTTATCCCCTCTCCCTTCGCGCCACAGCGGGTTCCCCGCCCCGCTGTACCAGCTCCAGGGGAGGACAAAAAGGTACAGTCTTGCGGTGTGAGCTCAGCCCCGACCCCGAGCAACAGCGCCACCTGTGGACCGCAAGGAACCTCACACCACCAGAGTCCTCCAAGAACCAGAAAAGGGTCTCGGATCCCCTATTAATTGGTGCATCTGGGTTACACTACCACCCAGATGCCTCCCCTAAAATTCAAACACCCGCTACATATATTTTTGGGGGATATTTATTATAGAAAAAAGTAAAAAATATTAAAAAAATGTACAAATTGTCGCTCTATTTTTGTTTATAGCGCAAAAAATAAAAACCGCAGAGGTGATCAAATACCACCAAAAGAAAGCTCTGTTTGTGGGAAAAAAAGGACGTAAATTTTGTTTGGGAGCCACGTCGCACGACTGCGCAATTGTCAGTTAAAGCGACGCAGTGCCGAATCGCAAAAAGGGGCCTGGTCTTTATGCTGCGTATTGGTCCAGGGCTTAAGTGGTTAACATATCCAGGGAATCATGAATAGTTAAGTCCATAACATTGGTGAGTCCCATTAGCATTGCGTAAAATATCCAATATGACCCCCCCGATGTGGGCTAAAATAAAATAGCACAACAATAAACCACATATGGGCCCACTGTGTCGAGGGCCCCGAGCTCGTATCCTATCCCAGGCCCTATTGGGCAATATACCCGCTGGGAAGGAGTTGTAATATTTTATATGCAAATGTGTCCTATCAGAGTTATTTTAAAACTGTTATATTTTATTTCCAGGTTACACAAATCAAGACAATGAAATGTGCAGACGAGCTGATCGAGATCCAGTCAGATTCAGGAACGTGGTACAGCCGCTGGTTGATTCGAATCGTCAATTTGTCACAGCAGGTAGAGCCATGTTATATTGGAAACCAATAGTGAGTTAGTTTGAAGGTTTAGAGGTCATCTGTGCTGGCATTTTGTTTTCTGGAGCTGTACATAGGGCTTTGGGTTTGTCTCGATGGGCAACTACAACTTGCCTTTGGGTACGTTGCACTTGCATTTGAGATCAGTTTGGCTGGTTTCTTACTGGGGCGGTGGGTGCGGTGGCGGTATAGCGCCGCTATACCGTCAGAATTGCGGAGGTATCCGACAGCTAGCGGTGCGGTTTTAACCCCCGCTAGCGGCCGAAAAAGGGTTAATACCGCCGGCAATGCGCCTCTCCCCAGTCCAGATAGGTTGTAGTTGGGTAGGTTGCACTGTTCTGTTGGATTTGTGAGTAAAGTTGTGACTTATGACAGAGAAATTCTTTGTTTCTTAAGCATACTCTGTCTAGATTCTCATTTCTATATTTGTATTTTGTAATATCTCCGACATATTTTTGTTTTCTCCTATTCTGACACATTATGTAAAATTACGAATTATGCCCTGATTACTAATCTACGAAAACAATGTTACGAAAGTACGAATAAATGAGCCGGTCAATCTCACGAAAGTACGAATTACAAAATTACGACGAGTAGTGTTTTGAAAAAACGGAAAATGTATTCTAACGAAAGTACGAATGTAATTAAATCTACAAAAGTATGATTTTCCAATCAACGGAAATTAGACACGAAAATACGAATCATTGCAAATCAACCAAAATCTAGTTCTTGCGAAAATACGAACGCGGCCGAATATAAAATATAACGTAAATACGAATTTCGAATCAACGAAAATTAGACTAACGGAAAAACGAATCAACAGAAAAATAACCCTTACGGAAATACGAAAGAGTCAGAATATGATAACCCACGTCTTACGAAATCACGAATCGTTACGAATCAACGGAAACGCACAGAAACTAAACCAAACTAAACTAATTTTTTTGTTGTGCACATGTCTAGTTTTTAGTAGGAAAGAGACAACAAGGCCGTCGACATTGGTCCTTAGAATCATAGGGCCTGTTTTACTGCCAGCTTCCATATTTCATGTCTTTCCAATTTTTTCACTCTTCTTTATCTGTATGCCATATGCCCATCATTGTAATTCATTAAAAATAGGGTCTTTCCGCTCTTATATTCTCAACTAAGGTTGTACCAGGTATGTGATTTTTTTATGCACCCCGCTGTGTGTTTTCTCTGTATATAGGCAAGAGATACAGTATGTCACCAGCACACCAGGGAGCTCCATAAAAGGATCCAATGCTTTATTGAACAATCACTCACTAAAATGTTGGACCCTTTTATGGAGTTCCGTGGTGGGCTGGTGACATATCTCTTGCTTCGAGTCATTCAGGTCTCCAGCCGCTGGTCACTACAGCACCCAACTCATTCTCCAGCCATTCTCAGGAACGTGTTCTTTTTGGGAACATTGCTTTTGACTTTTGTCTCTGTATATAACGCTATAAGAGAAGGCCTTAGTTAATTAGTAGAGCGTAGGGGAGGGGAATTCTAGGAAATCCTGACTACATGTTGGAGGAAAGAGAATTTTGAATTTGGGAATGAAAGAATATGGGGGATAGCTGCTGATTAATAATAATAAAAAGTTTTTTGTAGAACAGAAAGAATGGCCATGGGTTGTCATGGGCGTCCGCTCCATAGGGCAAGGGGGGTCAATTGCCCCCCCCCCCTGGAGACACATTATATTTATATGGACATGGAGTGAAGCGGAATTATCCTCAAGAGCTATTTCACACTGCCAGCTGGCCACGTTATCGGTAAAGCGCCGCTAGTTTTAGCAGCGCTTTACCATCGTTTTAGTGGCGCTATTCGGCCGCTAGAGGGGGGGGTTTAAAAAAAATAGAAATTGCTAATCAATCAATGGCAGCTTGATCCTTCTATTAAGCTTTTGCATCAGGTTTCTCAAACCTTTGCATGCCTGCGCTTTATGTCATAATGACTAAGCCCCTCCACTTCATGACATTGTCAAAAAGAAACCGAGCATGGATGACCTTAAATTGATGCCCCCCCCCTGAAAAAAGTTCAGCGGACGCCCATGTGGGTTGTAATTACATTCTATTCACGTTTAACCAAATTGGAGTTGCATGTTGCTAGGATATAGGATGTTCCCTTCTTCACTTTCTTTTCATCCATTGAGGGACACAGGAAGTCTTTAACCATTTAGAGTAGTTATGGTTATACTGCCACATACTAGAGGACTGAACATTGACAAATAAGAAACTGTAGGCAAGCCCAGAATAACCCCTCCTAATACCAGAATGCCTCGTTTTTTTGCTAGTGTCTTAAAGCGGAGGTCCACCCTGAAATTTTTTTACACTAAAATTAATTAAAAAAAAAAAAAAAAAATTTATAGAAAAAAAAAAAAAATGTTATACTCACCCGAAATGGCCGTTATGCGGAAGTCCCCTAATCTGCCTCTAATGTGCCTCTTCCTTATCCTCGGATTGAGAACTTCCGTTTCCTCTTCTTGTGAATGAGGTACGCTGCCTTCTGGGAACTGTGTGTATCCCAGGAGGCAAGCCGCCCATTCACAAAGCGCCGTGCAAGTGCAGTAGGAAACGGGCAGTGAAGCCATATTTAGAAAAGTACAAATCCATTCAAAGCACATTAGGCCTAATAGGCAGCGTCGTTGTGAGAGAGAAACGGAAATTTACGAATCAACGAACCCCAAAAAAGTTACGAAAGTAGGAGTTGTGTCCAGAATCAACGAAAAACAATGTACCCTACCGAAAGTACGAATTATAAATCAACTAAAAATAAGGCTTACATTAATACGAATCATTAGTCCGAACATGAAAAATCACGTCTAGCAAAATTACGAACGATTACGAATCAACAGGATCGAAAAGAAACGAACCGAAACTAAACAATTTTTCCGTTGTGCACAAGTCTATTGATTTCCTTCTTGTCCTCCAGGATGAAACTTACACCATCTCTAGGTGGCTTAGGCAGACCATTGCTCAAGTACATAGGCTCAAGGATTGGGTTCTACTCAGCTGTCATGGCTCTGCTAGATCTGTGAGTGATTCTTGGGATTTTCCACATCAAGCAACCATTTCCAAGATTCGCAAGGCTGCCACCTGATCTTCTGTTCACACATTTTTTAATTTCTACCAGGTGGATGTTTTGGATTTTTTGGATGTTTTGGATTAGGTGGATGTTTTGTGTTCCCAATGGATAAGAAAGAAAACAGAAAAACTCACCCTAAAATCCTTCTCTTGGAGTTTATTGAGGGATCTAGGTACCACTTGCTCCAAAGCTGAGGAATGCTGGGCTGGCACAGAGGTTTTTATTTGCCATTGTCCAATCCTCCTGTAGGCAGAAGTATACCCGGAATGTTAAAGACTTCCTGTGTCCCACAGTAGATTCCAAGAAATTGATTTTATGGTGAGTACAAGGACCCTATTTTTTGAGTTCAGGTCTATGTAATATTTAAAGCAGTCTTTCTCATGTTTTATACATTAATGCTTAAATACAAATTTCTAACTGCTCTCCCATTTCCATACCAATAGGTCTGGGCTAATTTCCTCCAGTGCTTTGCACCAGAGTATCGCCGAATCACCCTCATGATGATGGCTGTGTGGTTCACCATGTCCTTCAGGTAGGAGCCGCCATGACATGTCTTAGATGTGTGTAATTCGTTTTCTTTTTCAGAATTTATTGCCTTTATTTTCACCTGGTGATTCTGCCAGTAACATACTTCCTGTCTTTGGATGCTCACTCACTATACTGTATCTATGAAGGAGCCACATTGCCACCTTAAGACAGGACTACAGAACTCCACCCCCTCTTCTCCATAGCATATGGTGGAAGGTGTTCTGTATTGGAGAACTAGGCTTTGCGGAGTACACTGCAGAATGCACAGGAAGGTAGTAGCTCACTGGGTTTCTAGCAGATTCAATAGGTATTTTTTTCAATTTATCAAACAGATATAACAGGGACCTGACATCAAAGGCTCTCCAAGTAAAGATCGGGCACAACTACAAATGCCACAGTTCCAAAGGCCACCAACCAGCAGCCCACTTGCACGCGCTTCCTATGCACACCGCTGTCAATCATAGGATGTTTATTTTTGGGGGGGTGCTGAGCAACACCATAAATTGTATAGTGTCACTCATAATTGCCAGCACAGTCACAAGCTGATTGGAGCAAAACAGGAGCACAGCTAGCTATCAGACTAGGCGTAATGAATTTATATAGGTATGCTTGGTATATTGTTGTTAAAATTGTTACAAGCACATTTATTATTTCAAAGGTGAACTACCATTTTAAGGTATACTCTTTATTGGCTAACCTAAAGTGGACCTTCACCCTCGTCATTAACGTTCTCACGTTCACCATCAGCCCCTCTTCACTCACAGAATTGTATATTTATTTTGGGGGGGTGTCTATTTTAGGGACCCAACCTTATTCTTCCTGGTTTGTACATTTACAGTGCCTGCAGCCTCCTACATTAGCCAACCTACATCACAAATCTCTGGAGGCCAAGGGGAACTCTATGGTACATGTGCCGCACTGCATCAGGGGTGTTGGCTGTCTTTTCTTTTGCCTTTGCACAAAGAGACATGAACAGACAGCCAACCCCCCCTACAGCCTCCTACACCAGCCAACCTACTGTATATACTTGAGTATAAGCCGACCCGAATATAAGCCGAGGCACCTAAATTTACCACAAAAAAATGGGAAAACGTATTGACTCGAGTATAAGCCTAGGGTGTCCATCTGCATGCCTCACTGTGCCTCACTTTGCCTCACTGTGTCCATGTGCATGCCTCACTGTGCCCATGCCTCACTGTGTCCATGCCTCACTGTGTCCATGCCTCACTGTGTCCATGCCTCACTGTGTCCATGCCTCACTGTGTCCATACCTCACCGTGTCCATGCCTCACTGTGTCCATACCTCACTGTGTCCATGCCTCACTGTGTCCATGCCTCACTGTGTCCATGACTAGACTGACATTTAACATGGGAGTCTATGGAAGGGGTGCCCGGCTGAAAAATCGATACTCCCAGTCCGTAGTTCCCCACAGACAAAAAACATTGCATACTTATAGATATGAAATGGGGCTACATGTGTGCTAAGATTCGGGTCCAGGGGACCTACGACCGACCGGTACTGGGTCCCCAAAGTCACCGGAGAAATGACCGTTTAACATGGGAGTCTATGAAAGGGGTGCCCGGCTTTGAAAAATTGGTTCTTCCCGGCCGTAGCTCCCCCGGACAGCAAACTTTGCACACTAGTAGAGGAAGAGTGAGGCTACATGTGTGCCAGGGGACCTATGGCCGGCCTTTCCCCAAAGTCCGGGAGATCAGGTGCAAAAAGGTGACTCGAGTATAAGCCGAGGGGGGCATTTTCAGCACAAAAAAGTGCTGAAAAACTTGGCTCATACTCGAGTATATACGGTACATCACAAATCCCTGGAGGCCAAGGGGAACTCTATGGTACATGTGCCCCGCTGCATCATCAGAGGTGCTGGCTGTCTCTTCTTTTGCCTTTGCACAAAGAGACATAAACAGACGGCCAACTCCCCCCCCCCACACAGCCTCCTACATCAGCCAACCTACATCATGAATCCCTGGAGGCCATGGGGTACTCTATGGTGCATGTGCCGCACTGCACCATCAGGGGTGCCGGCTATCTATTCTACTGCACAGAGAGACATGAACAGACAGCCAACCCCCTCCCCCCCCGATGATGCGGCATGATGAATGCGCATAATCATGGGGCTGCTGAACAACCCAGAAGAAGCCCCCTGATGATGTCAGAAGAACATGGTGGCACAGGAACTGGTGTGCTATGGCAGAACAATGGATCCATAGAGAATACCGTTGGATTGCCAGGCGTGTGAGTATTTTTATGCACAATCCAGCTATAGAAGAAAGAGATAAGGGAGAAAAATTTGGGGAGGGGGAAAGTGCAGCTTCTCTTTAAGTTTTAGGCATACCCTTTATTGACTAACTTAGTTTAATAAAGAGGGCAGCTTTCGGGATTTCTTAGATCTCTTCTCCGGGCTTCATGAAGGGATCTAAGGCATTCCGAAAGCTTGCATCTTTAATAACTGAAGTTAGCCACTAAAAGGTACGCCTTAAACTCCAAACTACGCAAGTGTAGTCAGATGAAGGAAAACTTCAAACAAGCTCAACAGCTCCAGTGAGGCGGGGCGGCTCCCACAAAGCAAGGCTTCCCTCAATGGGCACCCAACAGTGGCTCAAACCATAGAAATAGATAAAGGAGCGCCAGGCCAAAAGCGGATGAAAAAACCCAAGATAATTTTAATTTGTGGTAAAAAATAAGTTATATAAAAACAGTGTTGCTGCTCAGCAACTGCTGTCAAGTTGTTACTCCATGAGGAGAGTTCAATACTGGTTCTAATAAAGATTTGCAGTCCAGTTATTGCTTGGATTGAGACCTGATGGAGATGGAGTGGTGTTGCTCTCAAAATGCTTTGGTTGTTTTTATATGACTTTTTCACCAACAATTAAAATTATCTTGTATTCTTTCATCTGCTTTTGGTCTGATGCTTCTTTCTATATTTCTAGTTTTTTTTTTTTTTTTTTATCAAAAAAGGTTTTTATTGCTCGCAAAACAAACAATATATTCAAATATGAAACACAGTACACTGTATCCAGACATTAAAATAACCTATCAACAAGCCTTGGTTACAACCGTTAATATATGCATTCAAATTCTGTTCATAGTCCCCTCTAGTATATTACATTCAGTTTATTCCATGTCATTTCCCAATGCCACCCCCTACCGCCCACTCCCCTCCCTCCATACCCCATTACATTTCCTACAAACAGTCGGATGTCCATCCGGACGTCTCCCACCGTAATGTCTACATCTATACGCCTCTCAACAATCTCATCTGGACCAGCTCCAAGGGGCTTATGCCTGGTGTAGCAAGCCATGCGTCCCATAATCTATCAAAATTCCCGGTGTTTCCCCCGTGCTGATATATATATATCTTTCCATTATAAGCGTTTTACCCATGTGTTGTATCCATGTTTTAACCTTGGGCGGTGCATCCCATTTCCAACTCATAAGGATGGTTTTCCTTGCCTGGAACAGTGCTCTGGCAAAAGCCACTCGTGTCCCCTCCTCTGCTATCACCCCCTCCAGAACTCCAAGCAGGCAACTCAATGGATCAAAAGGGTCGTTGGTCTGGAACACCCGATTCAGCGTAGCCAGAACCTCCGTCCAAAATCTATGGAGTTTGGTGCAACGCCAGAGGAGGTGAATCAGGCACCGCTTTGCACCTACCACGCAGTGGGTCGGTGCTTTGCCCATTTTGTAAAGCTTCACAGGGGTATAGTGCACTCTCAGTAATATATATAATTGGGACACCTTTTGTGACACATTTAGTGAACAGGTATTGACTGCCTGTAGTGCCTCCTCCCACATTTCCCCTGCAATGGGTCCCACATCTGTCTCCCATTGAGTCACTGCTTTCATGGGGTGCTCTAAAGAAAGGAGGATAACCCCATGTTATAGCATTGGTAGATTATGCCCTTAGTGTCAGATGCGTCTTGCAGCATATGGAAGACCGGAGTGGGGGACTGAACCCACTCCACCGCGTCTCCCTGGGCTCTAACAGCATGTTGTAGTTGTAAATAGTAAAATAACATGTTGGATGGAAGTGCATATTTGGACTGCAGGTCTCTGAATGAGAGCAGGGTCCCATTGTGAAAACATGTCTCAAGTGTGTTATTCCCATGGGGCGCCATATGGGTCCCTGTTGAATTTATATTTCTACAGTTTAAACTCCAAACTTTCTGCATGAATCGATGGCTAACATGATACAAGACTTTACTAATGATGTGTACATCATAAAAACGTTTTCAATGCAAGAACACCCTTGTGCTTTCCAAAGTTGTAGACGTAGCTGAAATATCGGAACCTGAAATGTGTCATACTATCACCATAGACTTCAACAAAATGGTAGGGTTCTGCACACAGTCACAACTCCCTGTTGCATAAATGTAATGAGATGGCTTAAATATGGCTCCAGCTCCTGTTCTCCACCTGTAGAGAACTCCTCAGAGACATTTCGCCCTTAATTGTAAAGGCCTCTATGAGTAAGTCCTGAAAAGGGCGAAACGCGTCTAAGTTCTCTATAGGTGGAGAACAGGAGCTGAAGCCATATTTTACCAATCTCATTAAATTTATGCACCATTTTGTTGAAGTCTACTGAAGCCTGACAAGCTGATTCTGTCTGTCTTGCACCAGTCTTTTCACATACTGATCTGACACAGGTTTGGAGGCGCATTCGAGCAGTACTACTTTCCTTGTTTTGGCTACATACTGTGAACATAGCTATATACTTCTACAAATGAGTTGTTTTCGTTGCTGCCATCCTAGTTCTTTTGATGCAGAATCTTGAGGGCTCGGTTGCACTGCTCCAAAGAACTCGCCACTAAAGAGTGCTGTAAAAGCACTCATCTGTTTGCATGTGTCTTTCCCTTGCCAGTTGGATAAGCAAGGTGTTGCTTCCTCACTGACAAAAACCCCACACAATGTAAGTCTTCAGTAGGGATGAGCTTGAGTTTGGTTCAAACTTGTGTTTGAACCGAACCCAGAAGGAAGTTGCCACCAGCGCCCACTGCTGCCCAATCAACTGCTGTCATCCCAGCCCTCCAGCTGCCTCTACAAAAAAGGGCAGGAGTGCTCATGACATTATTGACCTATTATGGACATCCGACAATGTCATTGTCCTAATACGGCCATGTGGCTATATTAGGTCAATGATGTCATAAGCATCTGCCGCTAGGGTTGCCACCTCATCCCTTTAAACCCGAATACATATTAAATACACAGGTTCTGTGGCTAATTAGGGTGGTAATTAAACTCACTTAGGGCCTCATCTGCGTTAAATTAGCCTCAGAACCTGTTTAATTCATATGTGTTTGGGTTTAAAGGGATGAGGTGGAAACTCTATCTGCCGCCCCTTTGTGTACATGCAGCTGCGGGGTGGGAATTTTTTTTACTTAAAATTTTTAGCTCCGTAATGCGGTGTTTGTCGAACAAAAAAGTGAACTTTGAGATCACAGCACACAAAAAACGTGCACGAGGGCACAGGAATGGTCCGACCTCCGAAGGGGAACGGACTCAAACCCTGAACTATCCCAGAGTGCAAGGCTCCTAACAGGAGCAAGGCACTCTATTATCTATCTAGGCTGAAGCTAGGTGGACCTTGCTTCTTAGGGATTTGCTGAAGCCATTCCTCCAAGTACTTGGTGAGGGGCTCTCCCAAACAGAGAAGGTGAACGGGAAATGCCCTGGCCACAGATGATTAGGGGGGCAGTGGGCGGGAGTGATCACTTCTCAAGTTTAGATCAAACTTGAGCTGATCCCTATTCTCCAGCAGGAGAGCTATGCCTAGCACACTCTGTATCCGTTATGAGGATCCTACCGTTGGTGAGTTGTCTCCTGCGACTAGATCACTAGTCTGATCTTAAGTTTAGCCAGGTGAATCTCGCTTTTTAGGGACCTGCTGAAGCCGGTCCTCCAAGTACTTGATGGGGGGCTATACACAAGAGACCCCCCCTAAGGTGACCAGATTTTTAAAATGAAATCCGGGGACATATTTTTTTTTTTACTAGTAATGGTGTCAATCAGCGACTCTCTGCCCATCGCCGCCGCCCGCCTCACAGCCTGTCAAGTCTCACTCTCTGGGCCCTGGCCACTACTGGGTGGGGAGCGGAGGAAGATCACTCCACCAGGGAAGCCAAGGAGATAAGCAGGCAGGCGGCTGGCCGGGACTTGAGCCAAGGCAGAAGAACATGCGAGCGGAGCTGAATGGGCATGCGCCCGAAACTGAAGAAATATTCCCTCTGCTCCGACCAGCACATGATCTTCAGAAAGGGGCACAGATGGAAAAAAATACACCCCCTAAGCTAGTAGGAGCAGCGGAGCGGGGGGTGTAATTCAGATTTTTTTTTTTATTCTGCAGACTGTCCATTAAATTTCCCTAGCCCCTGTTCAAATCCAATCCGGGGACAAAACCAGGGACAGACTTGGTCCGGGGATGTCTGGTCACCCTACCCCACCCCGAGTTGGGGAGAAGAAAAAGGCCCAAAGGCGGACAGGAGTGACAGCTTCTCAAGTATGGACCAGACTTGAGCTCATCCCTATTTTCCAGTAGGGGAGCGACACCTGGCTCTCCCTCTATCCATTAAGATGCTCCTACCGTTGTCTCCTGTGACAGGATCACTAGTCTGGTCTTAAGTTCAGACACTTTTGTGCAGAAAGTTCAAAATGGCTGCTGCTTGACTTCTCTGGCATGCTTCATGTTGAGGGTTCGCATTGCACTTTTACTTGATGGCTGCCTCCAGACAACTGACACTAAGAAGGCTCAGCTTTGCCAATGACAGTTCAATGGTGCTCATTTTCACACGCTTGCTTCATCAAGTCGCGAGCATCACGGTGAAATTACCATCACCATGGCAACCACTGCGGGCCCGTCTGCTTTCCTCCTCTCTGGACCCTGCTGTCTTCTCAGTTTGTCGCTGTTTTTGTTAGGGCAGCGAGGGGGCCCTTCATTCTTTGCTGGTTGCGAACGCACATTTCATCTTTAATTAAGCAGGACTGACAGCATTAGGCACAACATCACCATAGCTACCGCGGCTCCAGCCTTTTCCTCTTGTACTGCTTCAGCTGTCAAAATTCAATTTCTGTCAGGTGTCCATTATCATTACTGCACCGCAGAGCTGAAATGACTATGTTATACTGTGTGATCAAGTGCAACACGAACTTGTGTCTTATGAAAATAGAGAGTGCCTGCATCCAAAATTCCATCTTATTAGAGGTCCCCATTCCCATCAGAGGTCCCCCATCATGTCAGATGTTCTTCCACCACACCAGAGTCCCCCAATCATGTCAGAGGTCCCTCATCTCATCAGAGGTCCCCTATTATTCCAGTGGCCCCCATCACATCAGAGGACCCTTATCACATCAGAGGTCCCCAAAAATGTCAGAGGTTCTTTCATCACATCAGAGCCCCCCAATCATGTCAGAGGTCCCTCATTACATCAGAGTCCCCCAATCATGTCAGAGGTCCCTCATCACATCAGAGTCCTCTATCCTATTAGAGGACCTTCATCACATCAGAGTCCCCCAATCATGTCAGAGGTCCCTCATTTCATCAGAGGTCCCCTATTATTCCAGTGGCCCCCATCACATCAGAGGAGCCTCATCACATCAGAAACATGTCAGCGGTTCTTCATCGCATCAGAGGTCTTCCATCCCATCAGAGGTCCTCCATCGTATCAGAGGTCCCCATTCCCATCAGAGGTCCCCCATCATGTCAGATGTTCTTCCATCACATCAGAGTCCCCCAATCATGTCAGAGGTCCCTCATCCAATCAGAGTCCCCCATCCTATCAGAGGACATTCATCACATCAGAGTCCCCCGATCATGTCAGAGGTCCCTCATCTCATCAGAGGTTCCCTATTATTCCAGTGTTCTTCCATCACATCAGAGTCTCCCAGTCATGACAGAGGCCCTTTATCACAGCAGAGTCCCCCGTGCAACGCTGTTCCCTGGGAGGTGTTTCTAACTGTGGGGGGATGGGACTGACTGGAGGAGGAGAGAGATCGCTGTTCCTGATCACTAGGAACAGAAGATCGCTCTCTCTACTCCCCTGTCAGAACGGGAATCTGTCTGATTACATTGACAGATCCCCGTTCTGGCTCTCTGTGGAACGATTGCGGGTTGCCGGCGGACATGGGGGCCGCTGGCCACGCCCATCGGCTCCAGCGTCGCGCCACCCCCTATCGCTCTTAAAGCGGCTGACATACACCTATGGCAATTCGCCCAGGAGATCCAAGCTGACGCAGTATAATGACGGTTGCTGGTCCTTAAGCGGTTAAAGTGATATTAAACCCTACAATTTTTAAGCACATTCAACAGCTGATTTAATCGCTTCTTCATCTTTTTAGCCTTGCCAATGTTCCAGTTTAAGCTGGTGCCATGATCATTGCCCCAGGTTTCCTGTTCTAGAGTGGCTCTTCTTGAAGCATTCTATGGAACCACCCTTGCATGTCTCCCTATACTGTGCGCATCAATAGAAACACACAGCCCCATAGCCTAGGATGGTAAGGATCTCCCCTGCTTCTCCCTCCTCCACTGTTAAAGTGGTTGTTAAAGAGGAAGTAAACCCTGGGAAAAAAAAAACCCTGCAAAAGAAAGCCATAATGAGCTAGTATGCATAGCATACTAGCTCATTATGAATGACTTACCTGAGATCGAAGCCCCCGCAGTGGTCCTCGGTCACCTCCGCCGCCGCCATCTTGCCTCGATGTCCCATCACGGATGTCAATGTATCACCGCTCCGATGCTGTGATTGGCCTGAGCGGCGATGACGTCACACGCATGCTCGCTCGGGCCGGCAAGAGCCCATTCAGAAAACCGGCCCGCTAGTGCGCATGCGCGTGACGTCATTAGCGCATCGCTTTATAGTAAATATCTCCTTAACCATGTAGGTTAAGGAGATATTTCTTGCACCTACAGGTAATCCTTAATCTAGGCTTACCTGTAGGTCTAAGTGGGTTTACAACCACTTTAATCCAGTCTAACCAGTATACACCATCAGCACTGCCTCCTATTGTAGTGTCCCCCTCTGTGTGTGATTTATTAAAATAAATGCTGCAAATACCTAATTTCACTGCCGAGATTGCGATCACATGACTGGCCAGCTTTCTCCTTTTCTCCTCTGAGAGATGCAGTGGGGGGGGGGGGCTGAGATTCCTCTGCTGATGTCAGTCTGGAGGGGAGGAGGAGGGGAGGAGATAACTGGCTGTTCATGTGATTGCAATCTCATCTTTTAGGTATTTACAGCATTTATATTTATAAATCATTCACAGAGGGGGGACACTGCAAAAGGAGGCAGTGCTGATGGTGTATACAGGTAAGTGTTATGAGAGCAGCAGGAGGGGCGCAGTGGTGGATCCAGGGGGGGGGCAACAGGGCAATTGCCCCCCCGAGACCATCTGTCACACTTGCTGTTTTTTTTTTTTGCGCCTGATCTCCCGAACTTTGGGGACCTGGTACTGGCCGACCGTAGGACCCATGGACCCCAAACTTGGCACACATGTAGCCCAATGTCTCTTCTACAAGTGTGCAAAGTTTGGTGTCTGGGGGACCTACAGTCGGGTAGCACTGATTTTTTAAATCCGGGCACCCCTCCTATAGACTCCAATGTTAAACGGTCATTTCTCCGGTGATTTTGCGGATCCGGTACAGGTCGGTCGTAGGTCCCCAGGACCCCAAACTTGGCACACATGTAGGCCCATGTCTTCTCTACAAGTGTGCAAAGTTTTGTGTCTGGGGGACCTACGGCCGTGGAGCACTGCTTTTTTTAAAACCGGGCACCCCTTCAATAGACTCCAATGTTAAACGGTCATTTCTCCAGTGATTTTGCGGACCCGGTACCGGCCAGTCGTAGGTCCTCTGGACCCCAAACTTGGCACACATGTAGCCCCATGTCTCCTCTATAAGATTGAAAAGTTTGGTATCTGGGAGAACCGATTTTTCAAAGCCGGGAACTCCTTCCATAGACTTCCATGTTAAACATCAGTCTAGTCATGGGCACAGTGAGGCATGGGAACAGTGAGGCAAAGTGAGGCAAGTATAAGCCTAGGACACCCTAGGCTTATACTTTAGTCAATAAGTTTTCCCAGTTTTTTGGGGTAAAATTAGGTGCCTCGGCTTATATTCGGGTCGGCTTATACTTGTTCTGCGGCTGCCGCTGCCTCTCTGAGTCTCTCTCTGTTTCTCACATCAGCCGATCAGCGGCGCTGAGAGAGAGACTCGTCTAATGTAGTTACGTGGCGCACTGACACGATACCAGGAGCGGAGGAGGAGGTGGGTGGAGCCTCTTCCCTGCACTCGCTGCTAACGCCTGGGCTGCTTGGCGTCTAGCAACGAGTGACGTCAGTGAGTCACGTCAGGCCGCTCTGCGGGCAGGTGCAATAGCGTGCGGCTTCACAGACGGGTAAGAAAGCGGGCGGCTCTGCTTGCGGCGCGGTTTGTTGTCGGGGGCGGCGCGGTTCGAGGGCAGACCGTGCTGCTCAGTGTGTTGGCAGCGCAGGTGAGAGTGAGAGAGCAGGCTCAGTGTGGCAGCTGGCCAATCAGCTAGCCGGGAGTGGGGGAGCAGAGAGATGAGATCATCTCTCACCGCCCGTACCTGCCCTGCATGGCAGGTGACGTGGCAAGTGACAATCCACAACATGTGGCAAGTGACACGCTCGGGGCTCCCACTAATTGCAGGTGACGGTGGCAAGTGACACACTCGGGGCACCCACTGATTCTGCATTGAACTATTTAATTTCATATTACAATGTAATTGTAGCGGCCCCCTCACCCCGTCCTCTTTAGCTAGATGCATGTCACGCGACAGAGTGAGGTGCGCTACGGCCCATGTCCTCCCCACAACCGTGGGCGAGGTGAAGGCCAATATCTGATGTTTCCTCGGGCCGGTGTGTCTTGGGCATGTACCGAGTCTGTTGTGCAGAAAACCACCAAACCACCCTTTGCTCCCATTAACAGAGTCCATACACCGATCACAGTCCAACTGTTGGTTTTATTTCGTATCTCCACATACAGGCAATGCTATGGCAGGATACGGTGGGATGAGCAGGTCGAGGCACTATACTGATCTGGGTCCCTACACCCCCTGTGCTATGACCAAGGGTTGCAGGAGTCTTAATTCGAACACCTCCGCTGCGTTGCAGCCCTTATCAGGGGAAGATGTCCTCCAAGAGAGAGTTACCGGAGGCCCATCCGTAACCGGGTTGACGCTGCACCAGAATCTTCGGACGGGTGACCTCCCCAGCCTCCTCACCTCCGATGCGGGTCCCCTCGCAAGGGGCACCCTGGAATCACTTCACCCTTGCGGGACCCAGTCGGAGTCACTGGGTCCCAGGCCTCCTCAATAGTACCTCATCCCAGGCTGAAGGTGCCTGGGATGGAATCCCAGCTTCATTCCGACCAGGCCTAGGGCACCTAGGCCGGAACCTTGAACCGCCCGCACCCAGGCCGAAGGTGCCTGGGTGCGCGACGAGATGATCCCCCCGAAGACCTCGTGGCGAGGGCGCCTCCCCCTTTTATCTCCTCCCATCAACACCACGGCGGGTTCCCCGCCCCAGCCGTACCATCTCCGGGAAGGAACAAAAAGGGTAGCACTATGGTGATGATTCTACCTGAAGCCTGTAGGTACTCTGCCACCCACAGGCAAAGGAGAATATTACATCCCCCAATCCTCCACGAATAACAAAAAGGGGTCTAAACCCTGACATAACTACACACCTGGGTCACACTACCCCCAGGTGTATCCCACTAAATCTGAAGACCCCGCTACACAATAATAGAAATAATGCGCTTCAATCATCCTGACACCATAACAACCATGGTGCCGGGATGATTGAAGCGCCGACACCAACCATTTCCCCGATAAATTTCCCACAAAAAAATCATTTTTTGGCATTGCCCCTCCCGAGAAAAGACTCTGGATCCACCCCTGGAGGGGCGGCTGACACACAGACAAAGAGGGGACGGGGGAGGAGGACACAGGAGCAGAGAGGAGAGCAGATAGCAGGCTGCTGATGACAGAGGCACAAAAACTGACCACGGTGTCTGGTCTCAGCAGCCATGATACACCGTGGTCAGTTTACAGAGGGGTGGGGAGAAACTGGCAGGATCAGCCAGGTTTTTTTAGGTGTTACAGGGGGCCAAGTGACTCAGGGTTAACAAACGCTTTAACTCTTTTCTCTAAACATAGGAAGTTCAGGGAAGCAGCACTGAGAGAGCAGGAGCCAGCAGCATTGAATGTTGCAAACTGCATGTGCTTGGATAGGAATTTTAACAAATAGTTTACCGGGGGAATGCTTATTCTATTGCGCTCAATTAATTAAGTTAAAAAACACTGAAGGTTCAATACTACTTTATGGTGATTGTTTTCCAGGCTTTGTCGATCGTTCATTTGGTAGTAGTGATGATAGTCAATTATTTTTAATTAGACAAATGTTATTAGTGAGCTAAGAGGATCAGCAGGAAAAGGAGCTTGCTTGTTTAATGAGCAACCATGGCTGACTCTTGTACTTACAGTATATCATTACAAATGATGCAAAAAAAAAGAAGCTGTTACAACATTGTAACTTTGTAGCAAGTCATAAGGTGAAAGGCTGATCCTTGTCAGACATTTCTGAACATGGAAAAAAACTACACAGACACCAGGAATTATAAAATCATGTACAGTTTGGAGCCAATATCTTATCCAGGATGTAGCTGGTGACCCAGTTCTTCTGGAGAAGGCTTTTTCAACCAGGGTTCCATGGAACCCTAAAGTTCCTTCAGAGGTTGCTTGGGGTTGCCAGAGCAGTGAGCAATCACTGATTGATCTTCCACCTACAACAACTACAAATGAAAGGAGGTCATTCCCAATGGTAGTCAATGTAAGTACAGTGGAACTTCGGATTGTGAGTAACATGGTTCACGAGCATTTCGCAATACGGGCAATTTTTTAAAAAAAATCCTGACTCGTTTTGTGAGCGTTGTCTCGCAAGATGAGCAGGATTCAAGCCGCTGGGGCAGAGGTGCGGGGGCAGAGGTGACGCTCAAAGCCGCTCAGGGACACTTGAAGCCGCTCAGAGACACTCAGAAACACTCGGAAACACTCCGTTCTCGAGTGTCTCAGAGCGTCTCCAAGCGTCTACGAGCCTCTCCTAGTGGTCTCTGAGTTTTCCGAGTGTCTCCGGCGCCCCCCGCACCTCTGGCCACCAGTGTTGGTCATCTTACTTTAAAAAAGTAATTAGTTACAGTTACAAATTACTTCTCCCAAAAAGTAATTGAGTTAGTAACTCAGTTACTACATTGAAAAAGTAATTAGTTACTCAGCAAAGTAACTGACTTTTTTTTGAGGGCACATAGCACATCAGGGCATGGGGCACATAGCACATCAGGGCACATAGCACATCAGGGCACATAGAACATCAGGGCACATAGAACATCAGGGCATGGGGCACATATCACATCGGGGCACATAGCACATCGGGGCACATAGCACATCGGGGCACATAGCACATCAGGGCATGGGGCACATAGCACATCAGGGCATGGGGCACAGGGCACATAGCACATGAGGGCACATCAGGACATGTGGCACATAGTACATCAGGGCGGGGCACATAGCACATCAGGGCGGTGCACATAGCACATCAGGGCAGGGCACATAGCACATTGTTTACCAGCCATGCAGAGTAGCGCAGGAAGCGTGTGTAATAAGTTCTCTCTCATGTCACGGCACTGACGGCAGTCACGCTACTCCCCGGCGGCCCCTCCTCTCTTCTCGTCCATCCCAGATGATGTCACAAGCAAATGGGGATGGACGTAAAGAGAGGAGGGGCCGCGGGGAGCAGCGTGACTGCCGTCAGTGCTGTGACATGAGAGAGACCCGGTCATAGAGGAGAGGAGGAATTACACTACTGCCATCTAGTGGCGGTAGATGTAATTGGGGTAACGCCGCCCAAGTAATGGTAACTGCGTTACCATGAGGGGAAGAGTAATCAGTTAGATTACTCGTTACCCTCTAAAGTAACTGTTTTACGTAACTCTATTTATTCTAACTCAGTTACTTACATCACTGGCAATACCCACTTGAAGGAGAGTGGTGAGTGTGACTTTTTGAAACTTAGAAGTTCCCCAGTGAACTGCCTTGTGTGCCTGAACCTTCCCCTGACCCTCCATCCCTCTACTTATGCAAGTTTGTTTGGAAATAAAACCTGACGAAAAGGATTCATAACTTGTGAGGACATTGAAGTTACTATAGACTCTCATCCCCTAGTAAAAGAATGGTGAGGTAACGTGCAAGGCCCAAATCTAAACCAGCAGCTCCTACGAGGGTGTGCTACACATATGTAGCGGGTATGTACTTTTAGGGGGCAGCATCTGGGTGGTAGTATGACCCAGATACACTAATTGGTAGAGTAGGGCTGTGTTTTCGTTCGTGTGAAGACATCAGTGGTGTTCAGTTCCCTGCGGCCCAGTAGGTGGCGCTGTCACTTTGGGCCGGGGTTGAACCACCACTGCAGTGCCTTTGTGACCTCTCGCGGCAGCTGTACGGCGGGGCGGGGAACCCGCTGGGCTTGCTGGGAGAGGGTATAAAGGGGGCGGACATCTTCACCATGAGGTTCGAGTCCCAGGCACCTTCAGCCTGAGGGCTGCTGTCCGTGTTCGGTGTACAGGCGCCCTTGGCCTGTACACGTGGAGTTCGTGTTCCATCCCAGACACCTTCAGTCTGGGGTGAGGTACTTGACCGAAGGCCTGGGGCCCAGTACCTTCCACTGGGTCCTGCGAGGGAGGGATTCTCCTAAGGTGCCCCGGGTGTCGGGCACCTGAATTCAGGGCGTAAGGGACCGGAGGGGTGACCCTCCCGTAGAGCTGTTGCAGCATATTGCCAGTGCCGGGTGGGCCTCCGGAGACCGTTCGGATGGATGTCTTTCCCCAACAAGGGCCAATCTATCAAGGAAGGTAAATTCATGTTCTACGGCCGGTGGCAGCGGTACACCTAGTCAACTCAGGTCGGTGGCAGAGACCTGCTTGAAGGCCTGTGGCAGGGGCCTCAACAGTTCACCCGGTCGGTGGCAGCGACCAATCTCACGGTCGGTGACAGAGACCGTGCACCAAGCCTATTTGCACTAGAAGGAATAGGAGAGTTCACTGTGCCTGGACCTACTCGTATCCACACCCTGTCTGTTTATTCAAAAGTTCAACTGATACTGTTTACTACTGAAGAAGAATAAAGGAGTGTTGGACTTTTTATGGTGTGGGGCTCTATTACTGACAGTCAAATCTCCACAGGAGAAGCAGAGGCTCCATCCAGAACACAGGCCCGAAGGTAAAACAAGTGTTGGCTTTCACCTCTACACATTAAAGGACATGGGCCGTAGTGAACCTCATCCTCCTCCCACATACCCCTAGACAAGCCAGCCGTTTTATTACTAAATGGGGCGGGGGTGAGGCCGCTACACATATATAATTGATTATAGTTTATTCTATAAGATTATCTACCTGTTAGCGGGGCACTTTTTTTTACCATTTTTGAAGCATTAAGGAATGTCTGTGTGCTTTTTCCCTATTCAAAATCTCCTTATGTACAAGGGAGAATAGTGGTGAAGTGCTTGGAGCTTTTAGCTTGCAGAGCTAGGTTCTGGGTTTGATTCCTACCAAGGTGTAGGGTTTTGGCTTTCATTTTTACCAGGAATAGAATCTGCAAGGAAGTTGATTGCTTGTGGTTGGAGTGGTTGTTCTTTTACTCTAGGTCAGTGGTGTCTAAACTGCGTTCTGGAAGCTGGATGATATTTGCTTGCCTTTATTCAGCCCTTGGGGCACTATTCATCCCATTGATATTCTGTCAGCTGGCACCTACAATAGGGCACTTTTCCTCCGAATGATACCAATGATGGGGCACTATTCCTCCGCCTAATGCCAAATGTGATATTTACTTCCATTGATGCCATGAAAATTTCCACTCCCCCTGGCCACAGTCCAGCCCTACTAAAGTCTGAAAGGACAATAAGAGCTGTAAGAGTGGCAAGGATGTGGAATTCCCTTCCACAGGCGGTGGTCTCAGCAGCGGGGCATCGATGGTTTCAAGAAACTATTAGATAAGCACCTGAACGACCACAACATACAGGGATATACAATGTAACACTGACATATAATCACACACATAGGATGGACTTGTGCCTTTTTTCAACCTCACCTACTATGTAATATGTTTGTAATATAATGCCCTCTGTTTAGAAAGTTTGGAGACCCCTGCTCTAGGTCATTGGTCCCCAAACTGTATCCCTTTGATTGTATCTAACTAACCCTTGGGCTACTGACTACTTCCACTAACCACAGGCACTAGGTCATTGTTTACTCTCAGTGGCCGCCAAGCCTGGAGCATTGTTTATCTCTACTGACCGAGGCATCAAGTTGGCGACTGTGTTCAATACCAAATTCTATGGTTTTTTTTGCAATTACTATCCACTCCTAGCAATGTCAAATTAAGATAACCAGTTATCCTGTTGTCATTAGCACCATTACAAAAACTTTATGGACTCTTAAAACATGCATTCGGCGCTTCTTCTGGCTTAACTATATATAGACTTGTTCTCAAGCTGGGTGACTCCTATCTCTGGGGAAGGGGAGACTTTGTGGAGAGTTGCCAAACCTTGGTCATTTGGCTCAAATAAAGACCTCTTATGTACTGGCTGAAGATTTGTTTGCAGCATCTCACTCCCACATGGCAGTCTCGACAGAATCCTGCAACGGTGTCCCGATGTCCCAGACATTCGTAGCATGTCTGCGGTCATTGTCCATCTCCTGTTGCATGTCTGTAGTGTTTAATATTCTATTGTACTGTGTCCAGTCCCTGACTATGTTCTGTAGCATTGCATGCACTGAACGTTACATGTGTGGTCTTGTGGTGATATCAGGGGCTGCACTTGAGATCTCCTATATCAAGTTGATCACCACATGGTGCTCTGACCTCTGCCTAGGTTCACATGAACACCTTTCCCTTCCTGGAATAAAGACCCACCCCATCATCCCAATGTCAAATGCAAAGTCTCTTCTACCTAGGAATGTTCTGGCATTTGACAGCTGATTTACAGGGGCAGAGCTGGAAGGAGGTGGGGCTTAATTTTGACTAGGCAGAAGACAAGCCCAAGGTATCACCTGAGCCTAGGATTAACAGGAACACAAGGATTGGTCTGAAGACTAACACAGGTACTTGAAGAAACCCAATGTGACCATAGTTCACCACTGTTGCAGACAAAAGTTTTGGCTTCTAATCCCAAAGAACAATACCGCAAAACTTGGTTCTGTTGGTTTGAATATACCTTTTTTTACCCTACTAATCTAGCTCTTTGACTTGCTTCCCGGATAAGAGGGCCCTTTGGTCCTGTGGATCTGGAAAACAACCAGCCACCCTTACTATTTGCTTAACCAAGATGCTGGAGATCCACCCGGGTGGGCCACTAAACCAGGAACCTCAATCTACTACTCCCACCCCCACAGTTCCTCGACTCCCTTCTTCTCCTACCCCCCCTTTTTTTAATTTTTAAGAGAGGAAGTACACCACCCTATGGAGGCATGGGGCTGACCTTGTTCCTTTCAGACCAACGTATGCTATCCCTTGCCATAGTATTGCCCACCTGGATAGGCCCCTCTCACGAGCCTAGCAGCCGGGATGGTGCACAAACAGATTGAAGAACAACAGTCTCTGCCACAGAATTTAGGACAATAAATGTGAACTGTTCAGTAATCCTCTGCCACAGGATATAGTTTCCGGAAATCCAGCCTTACATTTCTAGAGCCTTTAAGCCGACCCGGCACACTGTAAGGTAACATGAGCTACGGTGCATCCTCCAATAAGGTCACCAGGCCTTCCCCAAGATACCAGCCTTCCGCTTGGTCCTCTCCAGGACAGGTCCTCCCCTGGTTTCCTCCATTGAGTGGCTTCCTCCCGCAGGACAGACAGCACAGGATCACCTTCAAAGTGTAGGCCCCAGTCAGGACAACTGGGCCTACCTGGCAGAGATGCAGCCTTGAGCCAACATTCAGGCAACAATGGGAAAATCCCTCCAAGCACAGCCATAGCTTGAGCAGAGGCTGATTTAGCCTTAATCAGTCAAGTCTGAGCTAACTACCAGTTCAGACACCCACTAAATTTAAACATAGCGCCTGGTCATCAGGAGCAGGGCGTTACATATGAAAATGAGTAAACTAGTGACATCAACTCAAAATAGAAAACAAGAAAGTGTCCATGAGTGAAAATTTGAAACATCAAAAAATCCTTAATAGTGAAAAGAGTCCAATAAAGTGTCCAATATAATTGGTGAAAATCAATTGAATCATATGTGTAAATCAACCGTTGTGAAAAACAAATTGATAGATGATCCACCACCAGAAGCACCAAAATGCTTACCAGAAGGATTGAACTCAAATAGGTATACACCTAATGAGTCAATCAAGCTTTGTAATGTAACCAAAACAAATTCAGGCTCAATTTCCATAGTAAAAAAACACTTGTAAAAAGACAGTGACAGTGGTATCAGCATTACCTGCCCGACACGTTTCACCTCATAAGGCATCATCTGGTTTTTCTAGTTCACATTCCTTGTGCTCCACACATATGATCAAGTAAAAAAAAGCTAGGTTTCCACAGTGGCTGGTCACATGACCAAATGCTTAAGCATTTGGTTTTGTGATCTCATGTCAAGATGGATGTGGGCTCGGAAAAAGTCACTGACTGTCCAGGTCTACCTTAGTACTCTGATTATAAAGTCATTTTTTAAGATTTCTTTAGTATAAAAGGTGGAGTGGTCAGGTTGTGTGTATGTGTTGGAGGCAAGGGGGGTAGAAGGTCATTGCCTACAGGTCCTCTTTGTGCCCAGAACTAGGCCACCTACTTCGCGAAACATTTTATCCAACCTTGTGTCTTTTTCAATGACAGGTTCGCCCCTTGGAAGTGTGCCTTTAACTTGACAGGTGCTTTGTGTACCGAGCCTAACGTCTGTATTTTCTAATCAGCATTGAGGCTTCCAAATTGACACCCTCCAAATAACCATTCATTTGAGCTGTCAGGGAGGTAATTAAAATGCTACATTCCCAGTTACAGCTTGGCATTCCTCTGCCGTGCATTAAAAGCGGCAGCCATCAGTTGCTAATGAAGTCTTGTGGTTGGGCGCTGGGAGCAATAACCAGATCCTGGGCTTGTCGGGAGAATAAAATCTTGCATTACATCTAATGCGGTTTCAGCTCTGGAACATTTCGAAAATAAAGCGAGTCACAATAACGAGGCAAAAGAAACACATTATTGGCACTGACAGTTATCTACAGGATTCTAGATCAAAGGATTTATTATCTAACCGTGGTACAGGAGGGAGATGAATAATGACAAGGCTTAACCACTTGCCCTCCGGAAGACTTACCCCCCTTCGAGACCAGGCCATTTTTTGCGATACAGCACTGTGTTACTTTAACTGACAATTGCATGGATACGCAATGCTAAAAATAAATGAAATAAAATTATTATTTTTTTATTTTTTCACAAATAGAGCTTTCTTTTGGTGGTATTTGGTCACCGCTGCAGTTTTTATTTTTTGCGCTGTAAACAAAAAAAGACCGACAAGTTAGAAAAAAAATGTTTTTTTTTTACTTTCTGCTATACAACATATCCAATAAAATAATTTAAAAAAATCAAATTTCTTCATGAATTTAGGCCAATATATATTCTGCTATATGTTTTTGGTAAAAAAAAATCCCAATAAGCATATATTGATTGGTTTACGCGAACATCAGCAGTGTTTCTCAACCTTTTTACCTTTGAGAAACCCCTGGCAAAAGTCTGAGATCTCAGGGAACCCCTGAAATAATTTTCATATCTACAGCTCACGGAACACCTGGGGACCTCTCGCGGAACCCCGGTTGAGAAACACTAGCGCCTACAAACTATGGTATATATACTGTAATTTTTTTTTATACTATTAATGGTAGCGATCAGCGACTTATAGCGGGACTGCGATTTTGCGGTGGACAATCGGACACTAACTGACACTTTTTACACTTTGTGGGAACCAGTGACACTAATACAGTGATCAGTGCTAAAAATATGCACTAGGAGAAGACATGGATCCTAGTTCCTGCTTTGCAGGAACACAGAATCCATCCCTTTCCCCCTGTCAGAATGGAGACCTGCCTTGTTTACATAGGCAGATTCCCGTTCTGTGTGGCTTACCGACTATTGGTGGGTGCAAGAGGACATTGAGTGCCCAGCACCCACAGGTCAGCTTCTGCTGTGAATAATCACAGCAGAAGCGGCCCGCCGGCAGTGTGCATGTGCCCCCGGGAGGCAGAAGTGGAGGATCAGGTATATATATGTGCATGGTTTGGCACAACCAGTTAGCAGCTGGCTCAAGCAATTTTCTTAAAATCCCCACAATTTTTTTTAAATCAACATACATTGTTTCTTTGCTTTTTCAAGCCCAGATTAAGGGGGTGGGCTGAACCCCTGAAACATTTTGGATTTTGTATGCCATCTATTTTTGGAATAAACCTATCTTTTGGACTTGAATATTATGGGTGTGGCTCTTAAATTTTTTTTCATTCTCACAACCCAATGTGAGTGTGGAAGTCCTTTGGTGTCCAAAAGCTGCCAGCTCAAAGTTCATTTTTCTTTTGGGCACCTGTAATTTACTTTTATTTGAAAAAAAAACTTTCTATTTTGAGGAATTTGTACAAATACCCCTTTTATTGGATTTTTGGTTGAACCTCCACCTCCAAGGCACCACACATATACAGTAACTATTTTTGCGACAGGAGGGATTGTGATATACACTCACCGGCCACTTTATTATGTTCAATTGCTTGGTAACACAAATTGCTAATCAGCCAATCACATGGCAGCAACTCAATGAATTAAGGCATCTAGATGTGGTGAAGATGACTTGCTGACGTTCAAACTGAGCATCAGAATGGGGAAGAAAGGGAATTTAAGTGACTTTGAACATGGCATGGTTGTTGGTGCCAGACGGGCTGGTCTGAGTATTTCAAAAACTGCTGATCTACTGGGATTTTCAGGCACAATCTCTCGGGTTTACAGAGAAAGGCCTGAAAAAGAGAAAATAATCCATTGAGCGGCAGTTCTGTGGAGGAAAATGCTTTGTTGATGTCAGAGGAGAATGGACAGACTGTTTCAAGATGATAGAAAGGCAACAGTAACTCAAATAACCACTCGTTAAACAACCAAGGTATGCAGAATACCATCTCTGAATGCACATCACATCGAAGATTGAAGCATATGGGCTACAGCAGCAGAAGACCACACCGGGTGCCACTCCTCTCAGCTAAGAACAAGAAAACTGAGACTACAATTTGCACAGGATCACCAAAATTGGACAATTGAACAGTGGAAAAACGTTGTCTGGTCTGATGAGTCTGATTTCAGCTGCGACATTCAGATAGGAGGGTCATAATTTGGTAAACAACATGAAAGCATGGATCCATCCTGCCTTGTATCAAATTCAGGCTGGTGGTGGTGGTGTAATGGTGTGGGGGATATTCTCTTGGCACACTTTGGGCCCCTTAGTACCAATTGAGCATCGTTTAAACACCACGGCCTACCTGAGTATTGTTGCTGACCATGTCCATCCCTTTATGACTACAGTGTCCCCATCTTCTGATGGCTCCTTCCAGCAGGATAATGCACCATGTCACAAAGCTCAGATCATCTCACCACTGGACAATGAGGTCACTCCACTCCAATGGCCTCCACAGTCACCAGATCTCATCCAATAGAGCACCTTTGGAATGTGGTGATGTTATCATGTCACTATGGACCAAAATCTCTGAGGAATGTTTCCAACACCTTGTTGTATCTATGCCACGAAGAATGAAGGCAGTTCTGAAGGCAAAACGGGGTCCAACCCGGTACTAGAAAGGTGTACCTACAGTATTAAAGGATGGTTAAATGGAAGGTTATAATAGTTAATGTTCTCCACCCTAATGCCTTGTACACACGATAGGAATTTCCAAATGGAAAAAGTCAGACGGAGTCCGACTGAGTTTTTTCATTGGAAATTCCGACCGTGTGTGGGCCCCATCGGAGAAATTCCAAAGAATTCCATCGGAATTTAAAAATAGAACCTGTTCTATTTTTTTTCCAATGAAATTCCGTCAGAATTCCCATGTGAGTTTGGTCGGACAAAGGTCCGATCGTGTGTACGCGGCATTACAGTATTATAAATGAATACACACACATATCCCATCATTCACTAAAATCCTAATAAATTCTCCTATTGGTTTCTGGTTTGTGTCTTGTTTTAAGTGCAATTCCCTTTAGTTATGCCTACAAATCCTACAGGGGCTCTAACCCCTTGCCACGCCATTCAAATAAAATAAAAAAAAAGTAATTTTGTCTTTAGTTCTACTTCAATTGTGAGAAACAACAATAGCTTAGTAGTAAGGGAAGTCAGACGTTCATCTGTAGAAAAAAAGGCTTATGAACCGCTTTGATTTGTATTTCTTGCTCTGTTATCTCATATATATGCAAAGAATTACTCCGACCTTGCGTAATGCATCATAATAATGTTTTATTAATAGCTCAGTTATGCTAATTCACTGATTCTCCAAATGTGCTTTTACTGTCTTCAAAGAAGGTTTATTTTTTTTTACCTCCTGAACATGCGTTTTTTTAAGCTGTTTTGACAGAATAATAATTCAATTAGCATTTAGCGAAACCGTTTATAAAAATAACTTCTATCTAATTAAAAGGAAAATATGTTTATTTAGAGGGTGTTACCCAACAGGTTATACAATGGTAAACAGGTTTTTTTTTGCTTTTTTTAGGATAGAGGGCGGAACGTGCAATTTTAGGATAGAGGACGGAACGCGCAATTTTAGGATAGAGGGCGGAACGTGCAATTTTAGGATAGAGGGCGGAACGTGCAATTTTAGGATAGAGGGTGGAACACGCAATTTTAGGATAGAGGGCGGAACGCGCAATTTTAGGATAGAGGGCGGAACGCGCAATTTTAGGATAGAGGGCGGAACGCGCAATTTTAGGATAGAGGGCGGAACACGCAATTTTAGGATAGAGGGCGGAACACGCAATATTAGGATAGAGGGCGGAACGCACAATTTTAGGATAGAGGGCGGAATGCGCAATTTTACGATATAGGGCGGAACGCGCAATTTTAGGATAGAGGGCAGAGCACTGAATAATTTTCATGGCTCTGGCCAACATCCTAAAGTCAGGCATAGGATTTATAATGGAAGTGAGACAAGTAGATGACTTCCTTTAAATATTCTTGTCAAGGAGATTTAAAAGGCCAGTCCACCTAAAACTGATATTTGAATGTTTGGTGGATACTAGAGATTTACCACTTCAGCCCCGAACCATTTTGTTGCTAAAAGACCAGGCCCCTTTTTGCGATTCGGCACTGCGTCGCTTTAAATGACAATTGCGCGGTCGTGCGACGTGGCTCCCAAACAAAATTGACTTCCTTTTTTCCCCACAAATAGAGCTTGCTTTTGGTGGTATTTGATCACCTCTGCGGTTTTTATTTTTTGCGCAAAAGTTACAGCGTCTACAAAATAGGGGACTGTTTTATGGCATTTTTATTAATATTTTTTTTACTAGTAATGGCGCCGATCAGCGATTTTTATCATGACTGCGACATTATGGATAGACACATCGGACACTTTTGACACCATTTTGGGACCATTGTAATTTTTACAGCGATCAGGGCTATAAAAATGCACTGATTACTGTGAAAATGACACTGGCAGTGAAGGGGTTAACCACTAGGTGACGCTGTAGGGGTTAAGTATGCCCTGATTAGTGCTTCTAACTGTAAGGGGGATGGCCTGTGTGTGACAAGACAGTGATCACCGCTTCCGATTAAGCGGTGATCACTGTCATTGTCACTAGGGGAGATGCTTGTTTACATAAGCATCTCCCCACTCTATCTCTCCATGAGACGATCGTGGGTGTCCCCGCGGCGATCGAGTCCGCGGGTCCCACGGTCGGGCTCACGGAGAAAGCGTCAGGGTCGCGAGCACGCCGGCAGCGTAGCGCCCGCGACCACACGGCGGCATCTTAAAGGGGATGTACCTGTACGTGCCTATGCCTGTCCGTGCCATTCTGCCGATGTATATATACAGGAGGCGGTCCTTAAGCAGTTAAACCACCTGTTTCTTCTGTCTCTCACGGATTCCATTAGTCCAGATTCACATCTGTGCTGTGCATTCAGAAAGGTGTGTTAATGTGCATCCCATCACAAGTTAATGCATATTGTGTTGGGGCAGCCAATTTGTTTTGTATTAAACTGCACTTGAAACAAAACCACAAAAGCAAAACAGAGGGAGCACACCAGCCTTGCACATTACCATATTAAACCATTTATTATAAAAAGCATATTGGATATATACTCCCAAACAATTGTGAATCACAATTCATCAAAGACAATGTTGCTTGGTCCCTTCCACGTGCTCTTGCCTCGAGAAGATGTCGCCAAGAAACTTACGTTTCGAGGGGTAGCCCCTCTTCGTCAGAGCCAAAATATTAACCCCCTGTGCCTTAGTTTTCTTGGTGACATCTCCCAAGACAAGATGCACGTGGAAGGGACCAAGCAACATTGTATTCAATGAATTTAATGAATTTGTGGTTCATAATTGTTTGTGAAACTTACGGCTTACACGTTTTGAGGCGTATACTCTCTAAATTAGAGCCAAAAGCTTAATCCCCCTCGAAATGCTTAATCTGTAAACTTCTTGGTGACATCTCCCGAGGCAAGGAGCACGTGAAAGGGACGGAGCAACATTGTCTTCAATGAATTTGATGAATTTGTGGTTCTCAGTTGTTTGTGAAACTTACGGCTTATGCATTTGAGGGGTATTCTCTCTAAGGGAGATTAAGCTTTGGGCTCTGATGAAGAGGGGATACCCCTTGAAAATGCTTAAGCTGTAAGCTTATTGGTGACATCTTCCCAAGGCAAGGAGCACGTGGAAGGGACCGAGCAACATTGTCTTAGATGAATTTGTAATTCACAATTGTTTGTGAATATATATCTAAAATGCTTTTAGTAATTGTGACGGACCATCCAGCACCCAGCTTGGGTGCCTCTGTCAAGATATAGCTTCCTCCAGTCTGGAACCAGGAACCACGTATTATAGCTGAGCATCCAAGGACTAAACAACACTAGCTTAGGTGCAAACTGGAACTGGAACTGAATTTATTGTAAATTCACACAGTATATATACCATGCAAGATCAGGTAATAGCTTGATCACATTATCCGAGACAATTAGCACATCTACGGAACAGCTAACATAAACATACACAGTACACTAATTAACAACAAGCCTTGATTAGTCAGGGGGTGCCCAGACAATCCGGCAACAAGCCCACAACCCTTGATACACAAAGTACATTACACATTATCATAAGCATAAACACATAAACATCCCCCAATGGTTCGATAATGAGGTAAAGTGGACACAATAATAATCACATCTCCAAGAGATGAGCAGACAGACAGAAACAATAGGTGACTCAATCAACAATGGGAATTCACACCTGGGAGTCACACAATAGGGCAAAGACACTTAACACATAACACCTTAAACAGATTATAGCAGGAGATCCCAGGATCAGGTTGTTTTGAGCTGGTTATATTAACATCTGCTCTGAGTCTCACAGTCTAAAGCAGTCATTGCTGTTTTGGGCATAAAGGCCCCAAATCTGTATCCCGGTCCTAGTTTCCCAGAGTTTGTGTGTTTCGGGGAGACATGGATCCAAATCCAAAGCAAGACCACTCCAAAGGTCCCCCAGGCACACCCCCCCAAAAATAGAGCCCCCTCAAAAGCCAGGGCCCATAGTCAGTAGGAAGACGCTACCATGCAGTCCCCTCCAAAAGCCCCTGTCCTGGTTGTGTCTGTCACAGTAATAAATTATTTATTATGGTAATGCGCTAGGCTGGTGAACCCTTTCTGTTTTGCTTTTGTAGTACCTTGTTACCAGGGCACCCCCGCTCCTGAGAGGGCAGCAAAGCGTGGTGATTTTTTTCATATTTTGGCAAGTCATAAACATCAGGGTCCAAACATCACACTTGTGCGCAGGAGTTTGTTTTAATTGAAACAAAGCCACTCCCGAACCTCATTTTTTGGGAATGGACCCAATGGCAACATATGATTACTGGGCAATATGAGACACTACAACCACGGGAGTTAGGAATTAGGAATTATGGCACAGAGATCTCGCTATTTCAATATCCAAGACATGTAAGAATCCAGGGGCTTGCCCAGTCCACCGGGCTCCACCTACCCCTTTTGGGTAGACTGGCCCTTTAATGTTTTAAAACAATTTAGACTCAAAACGCCTTAGTGGCCTGAAGGGATTTCATTTTTAATATTTCTCTCGACATTTGTCCTTCAGCTACTATGGACTGACGGTGTGGTTCCCAGACATGATCAAGCATCTGCAGAACATCGACTATGCCTCACGCACCAAATTCTTCTCCAATGAACGGGTGATCAGCTTCAACTTCAACTTCACTCTAGAAAACCAAGTCCATAGGAATAGCGAGTACCAAAATGACAAGTAAGATATAATCCGTCCTAACGTGTGTAAAAAAACATAATGTCACCACTACTTACTGTCATCTCTCTATTTATCTGAG
Source organism: Rana muscosa (assembly GCA_029206835.1). NCBI lineage: Eukaryota > Metazoa > Chordata > Amphibia > Anura > Ranidae > Rana > Rana muscosa. Next base: position 36,466,097 of record CM055126.1, read on the forward strand.
CCCCAACTTTTATTTTTTGGTTTGCTCTCTGGCTTTTATTACATGCTGTGCCCACAATGGGGAGATTTTCTTTTCTAATCCTAGTGACCTACATAACAAAATATAGGAGTGGTGGCAAAAAAAGTCCAAATGATTTATCAAGTCAAAATTTTAGTGTCTTATAGAATCAGACCTCCTTCTCCCTGCTGGTGACCTTTCTAGTAATAACTAAAGATCTATATGCAGGGAATCAGGACCTCCTTCTTCCCGTTGGTGATACCTCTAGTGATAACTAAATATTTATATAGGAGAATCAGAACCTCCTTCTTCCTGCTGGTGACCCTTCTAGGTATTACTAAAGATCTATATGGATTGAATCAAGACCTCCTTCTTACTGCAGGTGATACCTCTAGTGATGACTAAAGTTTTTTTGGGGGAATCAGGACCGCCTTCCTCCTGCTAGTGACCCTTCTAGTTATAACTAAAGATCTATATGGGGGGAATCAGGACCTCCTTCCTCCTGCTGGTGATACCTCTAGTGATAACTAAGGATCTATATAGGGCAATCATGGGGAGCATGGAGCCGGGTCGCTAATGTGACCCCCTGCGACCCCTGTAGGTGCGCCCACGGTCTATATAGAGGGAATAAAGCCCTTCTTCTTCCTGTTGTATATCCGACTAGCGATAACTAAAGATCTGTATAGAGGATCAGGATCTTCTTTCTCCTGCTGGTGATCCTTTTAGTGATAACTAATCTACAGTATATGGGGGGATAAGAACATAATTTTTCCGGCTAGTGATAACTAAACTCTTTATAGAGGGAATCCGGACCTCCTTCCTTCTGCTGGTAATTCCTCTAGTGATAATTAAAGATCTATAAAAAGGAATCAGGACCTTGTTTGTCCTAACATCAAGCCCTCTAGTGATGATTAAAGATCTATATAGATGAAATCAAGACCTCCTTCCTCCTGCTGGTGATCCCTCTAGCAATCACTAACTATCTGTATGGGGGAATAAGCACCCCCTCCCTCCTACTGGTGATCCCTCTAGTGATAACTAAAGAACTATATTGGGGATCAAGACCTCCTTTCTCCTGCTGGTGATCCTTTTAGTGATAATTAAAGATCTATAGCATATGGAGGAATTCTTTTCTCCTGCTAGAAATCCCTCTAGTGATAACTAAAGATCAATATAGGGGAATCAGCACCTCCTTCCTCCTGCTGGTGATCCTTCCAGTGATAACTAAAGATCTAGATAGGGCAAGGGTAGGCAACCTTGAAGAGGTGGAGATCTACCTGAACAACATGGCAGAAGTCAAAGATCACTGGTCAGTGTTGCCCAGTGTTGCCTCCTCACACCTTATTTAAACCTCTAATTGCTGTACTACCATGTTGCAGGCATGTGCATTGCATGGCGATCATGAGTTTAAATCAGGTGGTGAGGAGGCAATTTCTCACCTCCTCACCTGTCAAACACATTCAGAGGAGCAGCAGTGTGTAAAGTTGGGGGGGGGGGGATAAAACCCTGCGGTTGAGTAGTGGTTCTACCCTTCCCAGTCCCTACCCCCTATAGCTGCCGATACCCCCTATAGCTGCAGAGGCAGCAGCAAAAGGTGTACACATGCTGCAGCAGGAATTAAGATCCCTGTTGCTTTCGATGGGTGCTTCCGCCTGCCAATCGTGTGACCCATTTAAGTAAACGGGGTTACTCTGCAAGCGCCATGCTACTGCCACCCCCCCAAAAAAAATGGAGCGCCAGGCGCCACTGGGTGGAATGCAATTCACGGGTTGCTGACCCCCGATATAGGGGAATCATGGCCTCGTTCCTCCTGCACTTTAGTGATAACTAAAGATCTATATAGGGTAATCAGCAGGAAATAATTACAGTAATCATAGGAAATAAATATATTGGACACATTGTATGGAGTATTCACAGCTCTGTGAATACTGAGACATTTGCACAGCGATTTATTTTTTTTTTTTTTTATAAATAGACCCCTTATTGTTAGAAAATGTGATTTTAAAGCTAGGTACTCAACTTGATGCAAGTCTTTTATAGAGCTGCTCCTTCCAATCTGTTGTATTTCTTTGAGTCGGACAGATGAGACATCTCTACCCCCGAGTAGATGGTGGCAGGGCATCATTATAGGTTAGACAATGGCATCCCACATTCTCTGAGTCATCCTGTTGTTCTGAAGTCTCTTTGGCAGGACACTGCAGATCTGGCAAACCCCTGCATGGGGATTTTGACCCTCTTCATTAACAAAAATATACATATGCTATATGCCGCTCTAACCCTTTAAGATCCCAGGCATAATGCCAAACACAGCAGCAATATTTCATCAACCTTAGCTCGTTATCGGAGATTCAGGAAAACAAAAGCTGAAGTTGTTACCCTTTTATATCGAAATCTAACATGCTTTTTAGGCAGATCAACTTTTGATTTTATGTTCGCTTTACATTCGACAACCTGCAGCAAAAATTGAGGTGTTTTAAACGTTTAAAAATAAGGTTTTAGAATATCATTTGTCCTGATACTGCTGGTAGAACAAGCTAAGGACAGAGACATCCCATTGTTCTTGTATCTACAACCTTCCATATCTATCTGAGACATGAACATGACTTCTGTCTAGTGGGGCCTGAAATCAATACACCTCCTCCGCTTTCTTCATAAGGTTCATTGGCCTCAAGTTGAAATCTGTCATATTTGAGGACTCCTTGTTCAAAGACTGCTACTTTGAAGATATTACATCCAGTAACACGTTCTTCAAGAACTGCACTTTCATCTCCACCATGTTCTACAACACAGGTAAGTGATTATGTGTCAGTCCAGTTGTAACCGATTCCCGCTAAGGTTATCTTTTCACATGGATGGTTTCCTCTTTGCCAAAAAGAGGAAATAAAAAGAGCGGGTTGTTTAATCATCATTTTTATTTAGACGTACAGCTTGAAATTTTGATTAAAAAATCCATCACATTTATAAAAAAAAAGAACTGCCAGTATATACTGTATATACAGTGGGTATTGAAAGTATTCAGACCCCCTTAAATTTTTCACTCTTTGTTATATTGCAGCCATTTGCTAAAATCATTTAAGTTCATTTTTTTCCTCATTAATGTACACACAGCACTCCATATTGACAGAAAAACACAGAATTGTCATTTTTGCAGATTTATTCAAAAAGAAAAACTGAAATATCACATGTTTCTAAGTATTCAGACCCTTTGTTCAGTATTTAGTATTTGCACCCTTTTGATCTAATACAGCCATGAGTCTTTTTTGGAAAGGACGCAACAAGTTTTTCACACCTGGATTTGGGGATCCTCTGTCATTCCTCCTTGCAGATCCTCTCCAGTTCTGTCAGGTTGGATGATAAACGTTGGTGGATGGCCATTTTTAGGTCTCTCCAGAGATGCTCAATTGTGTTTAAATCAGGGCTCTGGCTGGGCCATTCAAGAACAGTCACAGAGTTGTTGTGAAGCCACTCCTTCGTTATTTTAGCTGTGTGCTTAGGGTCATTGTCTTGTTGGAAGGTAAACCTTCGGCCCAGTCTGAGGTCCTGAGCACTCTGGAGAAGGTTTTCGTCCAGGATATCCCTTTACTTGGCCGCATTCATCTTTCCCTCGTTTGCAACCAGTCGTCCTGTCCGTGCAGCTGAAAAACACCCCCACAGCATGATGCTGCCACCACCATGCTTCACTGTTGGGACTGTATTGGACAGGTGATGAGCAGTGCCTGGTTTTCTCCACACATACCGCTTAGAATTAAGGCCAAAAAGTTCTATCTTGCTCTCATCAGACCAGAGAATCTTATTTCTCACCATCTTGGAGTCCTTCAGTTTTTTTTTTAGCAAACTCCATGCGGGCTTTCATGTGTCTTGCACTGAGGAGAGGCTTCCGTCGGGCCACTCTGCCATAAAGCCCGACTGGTGGAGAGCTGCAGTGATGGTTTACTTTCTACAACTTTCTCCCATCTCCCGACTGCATCTCTGGAGCTCAGCCACAGTGATCTTTGGGTTCTTCTTTACCTCTCTCACCAAGGCTCTTCTCCCCCGATAGCTCAGTTTGGCCAGACGGCCAGCTCTAGAAAGGGTTATGGTCATCCCAAACATCTTCCATTTAAGTGTAGCGGGGTGTTACATTTAGGGGATAGGTGTCTGAGTGTAATCATGCTCAGATGCACTATTACTAGGGTCTATGGACTATATTTTCCTGTGGAGGAGATTAATGGTGCCTAGTTCCCTGCAGTCTATACAGTAGGTGGCGCTGTCGCCATGGACTGGGGTTCAACCATCGTTGTAGGGTCGTGCCTTTTTGTGTCCCCTCTCGGCGGTGGTACGGCAGGGCTGGGAGGGGGTATAAAGGGGGCGGCCATCTTCCACACGGGGTCGAGTCCCAGGCACCTTTAGCCTGGGGCTGCTGTTCCGGTTCGCCCGCACCCAGGTGCCCCTGGCCTGGGTGTAGGGGATTGAATGCCATCCCAGGCACCTTCGGCCTAGGGTGAGGTACTGCTTGAGGAGGCCTGGGGCCCAGTACCTTCGACTGGGTCCCGCGAGGGATCGAGGAATACTAGGGGTCCACCGAGTGAGGGAACCCGAATCTAGGACGAGGGGGACCAGAGAAGTTACCCTTCCCGAAGACCCATTGCAGCAATTTGGTGACAGTGGGGCCTCTGGTGACCGTCCGGATGGATGTCCTCTCCCTGACAGGGGTCGCAACTTTTTGAAGGTAGTCCACGTTTTCATGGTCTGTGGCAGGGACCCAATGTGAATCAGGTCGGTGGCAGAGACCCAACAATCCCCGGTCTGTGTCAGGGACTTTATTTCACCTGGTCCGTGGCAGGGACCAACCTCACGGTCGGTGGCAGCTACTGTGCGCCATAACTGTTGTGAAATCCTAACAGTTTAGTTTCATTGATAGGATTGTGCCTGGACCTCCTTCCCACTTTGTTCCTGAACTGTTCTGTGTCTGACCAGTCGCTCTTAAAGGACTATTTATTGCTCTAAAGAATAAATAAGTGTTGGACTTTCAGTGGTGTGGAACTTGACTTTCTGGGAGCTAAAGGGGCCTACCTCCACCTGCGTGGTGGGTGGGAGTCATCCTCAAGGGAAGTTCTGGCTCTGGATGGGGGCACAGGCCCGAAGGTAATTGGTTATAGCTCACACCTCTGCACACAAGAGGATACGAGCTGGTGGTGCGCCACACTCTCCTCCCTGGTCCCCTAGACGAGAGCCATTGACCGAGAAGAGGGAGTGAGAGGTGAGGTCGCTACATAAGGATTATGGAGGCCACTGTGCTCTTAGGAACCTCAGGACCATGTGATATTTCAGTTTTTATTTTTTATAAAATCTGCAAAAATGTCAACAATTCTGTGTTTTTCTGTCCATATGGGGTGCTGTGTGTACATTAATGAGGAAAAAAAATGAACTTAAATGATTTTAGCAAATGGCTGCAATATAACAAAGAGTGAAAAATTTAAGGGGGTCTGAATACTTTTTGTGCCCACTATATATATATATACACAGTGCTGTGAAAAAAGTATTTGCCCCCTTCCCGAATTTTTGCATATTTGTCCCACTTAAATGATTCAGATCATCAAAAAATTTTAATATTAAACAAAGATAACCCGAGTAAATACAAAATGCAGTTTTTAAATAATGATTTCATTTAGTAAGGGAAAAAAGATGTCCAAACCTGCCTGGCCCCTGTGAAAAAGTAATTGCCCCTACTCTTGCTAAATCATGAATGAACTGTGATTAACCAAATTTTTTGGAAAGCTGAGTTAATTTTTACTTGCCACACCCAGGCTTGATTACTGCCAGACCTGGTGAATCAAGAAATCACTTAAAGCGTAAGTTAACTCATCCATAAAACTGTTTCATTTCCGGCACGTGCCGGAAATGTAACACTCCCATTGGTTGTGCTCACAACCAAACTGTCAAACCATCCAATGGCTGGTGTCATAACTGATCACATGTGCAGCATCATGGCAGTTGTAGATTAAACAGAGGCAAAGATAGCAGCTTCCTTGGCTGAAAGTGATAGGGGGGGGGGGGTTTACTTACACTTTAAATAGGAACTGTCTGACAAAGTGAAGCACACTTGAAGATCTCGAGAAGCAACACATCATGCCCTGATCTAAAGAAATTCAAGAACAGATGAGAAACAAAGTAATTGACATGTATTAGTCTGGAAAGCCATTTCTAAGGCTATGGGATTGCAGTGAACCACGGTGAGAGCCATTATCCACAAATCCACAAATAGAGAAAACTTGGAAACAGTGAAGAACCTTCCCAGAACTTTTCCCCGGCTGTTGCTGTCCCAGGCAGAGTGCATTTGGTATCGATTGTGATAGGAGCTGGCGCTGTACAGGAAGCATCAGCCGATGCGGCTCTGCTCTGCAGCTGCTTGCTTTCTCTACCACCGGCTTCATTCACAACACTGATGCTTTGGGATGGCGGGTCGGCAACCTGGGATCTGGGCTTGCCAAACCACCATCCAAGAGCAGGAGGTCGCGGGCCACATCAGAGGGCTCCGCGGGCCACATGTGGCCCCCGGGCCACTGGTTGGGCACCCCTGTCCTACAGCCTTCTTTAGCAGGTTGAGGATCTCTTTTGTGTATTTCCAACGTCAGTTCCACCCAACAGACGTAGAATCAACAAATATTTGAGGTTTTCAGCTATGAGAGGTGATCTCTCATTCTTACTGTCATGGTGTGGAGACATATATCTAGAGTCTCCGAGAGCTAATCTCATACAGTCTTCTTCAGCCACTTTCTATCTACATGCACTCTATCAATGTCAGCTGCACAACAATGCTCTCGACCAGTTTCCTAATAGTACCAATCGTGGCCCATGCTTGCACATGTGTATGTACACCCCCCCCCCTTAACATCTCCATCAGGGGCCCATGTGACAGGCTAACAATGCAGGAACACATTTGGGAGACGGTTGTCACCCCTAACGGGAAGTGCCTGAACAGATGGCCTCCCCCAACATAGACCCCCCTCCCCAGTACAGACTGACACCCCCCCCCCAACACAGACAGAAGTCCTTCATGGCAAGATCACCAGGGATTATTTTAACAAAAGTCTACTTTTTAAATTACATTAACATGGTAAATCTAATATGAGGTTTTAGTGATTGAGTTTACATTTTCCTTAGGGCCTTTTATGATGGTAGATGTCCCCAGCTTTGTTTCCTATTTGCAGACTTGTTTGACTACAAATTCATCAACAGCCGAATAGTTAACAGCACGTTCCTGCACAGCAAAGAGGGCTGCCAGCTGGATTTCAGTGATGATATCAATAACGCCTATATGATCTACTTTGTGAGTTTCCTGGGGACTCTGGCTGTGCTACCAGGAAACATTGTGTCTGCCTTGCTGATGGACAAGATTGGACGTCTCCGTATGCTGGGTAAGAAGAAGTGAACTGAGTGCTAAGGGGCAAACCAAAAAGGCTAGAATGATGGCAGAGCACACCTATTGGACACTGCTAAGAATAGATTATACACTTGATCTTAGACAAAAGGCAAAGAAGCTATTTTAGATACACATACTAGGGTCAATTTGGACAGAGCCAGTTGACCTACCATGTGTCATGTTGGAGGAAACCAGAGTACACAGAGAAAAGCACACAAGCACTGCGGGAACATGCATAGTGTCCTGGTTGGGTTTCAAACCAATGACCACAGTGCTGCAAGCAGAAGTATTAACCACTAAGCCACGTGCTGCCCCCCGGAGATTGTAGGTTGGGCCAAGTGACACTACTACTCTTCATGGAGAAGCTAATCAAAGCCTGTGAGTGGGGAATCTACTAACAAGGTCATTAGGACCCTTTCCCCTCTACCCAAAGTGGAAATAATATGTTTGCAATAGGTTATGCTTTATTTGGTAATTTGTTTTTTACATATTTTAGCATTTGACCAACAACTATTATACCAATCTGTCTTTTCAGCGGGATCCAGTGTGATGTCATGTATAAGCTGCTTCTTCCTGTTCTTCGGGAACAGCGAGTCTGCCATGATCGCCTTACTCTGCCTGTTTGGTGGAGTTAGTATCGCATCGTGGAATGCTCTGGATGTACTGACCGTGGAGCTCTACCCCTCCGACAAAAGGTATTCATCTTTCAGTGAATAAAACCATTTTACAGATGGAGCCACTGTGTCATTTACAGCCACAAAATCCATCCATGGGATGGGTGAGGGCTATGTGAAATCTGAGGCCCTTATCTGGGATCAAGGTTTAGACCACAATACCTCCCTAAAATCCCCAGCAATGCTGATCTCAATGAAGGGTGCAGACATCACATAGACATTCCACACACACATTTTTGTAGAACCAAACAGATTATTAAACAATCAGATTGAAATGTTTGCGTGTGTGGTTAAAGCCCAACTCCAAGCTCTTTGCATCCATCCAAAATCGATCCTCCTGCCCCCCTGTGGCCCCTACTAGCTATGTTTTTTCTTTTTTTAATATGTTACTTTCCTGAAGTCTCCAGGCCAGTCACATGATGTCAGTGCCACTCTCTGCACCAGTACAGTGTGAAGGAGTGGTGCGGTGGTGATGCCCCCTTAGGGTCCGGGACCATGATACCTTGTATTAAAACTAGGGTTGCACCGATACCAATACTAATATCGGTATTGGTGCCGATACCGAGTACTCGTGCAAATGCTCCGATGCTTGGCCCGATACCTGGACAGTCAAGGACGATTCGTGCGGCTGTGGGGGGAATTACAATCACCGATCTCCCTGTGTGGCTTTCAATAAAGCATCTGACAGCCGCTTCTCCTTCTCCCCCCCCCCCCACTGCTTTCAGCTGCTTTAGATCGGTGATTGTAACTCCCCCCCACCACCGAACCGATGACTGTCCCCTGTGTCCTCCTCCGGTCCCCCTCCATGTCCTCCTCTGTGTTCTCCAGTCCGGTCCCCCACCGTGTCCTCTAGTTCCCCCCATGTCCTCCCCTTGCGCTCCTCCCTGTGCTCTTCCGGTCCCCCCATGTCTTCCCCTGTGCACTCCGCCCTGTGCTCCTCCGGTCCCCCCCATGTCTTCCCCTGTGCACTCCGCCCTGTGCTCCTCCGGTCCCCCCCATGTCTTCCCCTGTGCACTCTGCCCTGTGCTCCTCCGGTCCCCCCCATGTCTTCCCCTGTGCACTCCACCCTGTGCTCCTCCGGTCCCCCCATGTCTTCCCCTGTGCACTCCGCCCTGTGCTCCTCCGGTCCCCCCCATGTCCTCCCCTGTGCACTCCGCCCTGTGCTCCTCCGGTCCCCCCCATGTCTTCCCCTGTGCACTCTGCCCTGTGCTCCTCCGGTCCCCCCATGTCTTCCCCTGTGCACTCCACCCTGTGCTCCTCCGGTCCCCCCCATGTCTTCCCCTGTGCACTCCACCCTGTGCTCCTCCGGTCCCCCCCATGTCTTCCCCTGTGCACTCCGCCCTGTGCTCCTCCGGTCCCCCCCATGCCTTCCCCTGTGCACTCTGCCCTGTGCTCCTCCGGTCCCCCCATGTCCTCCCATGTGCACAAAGCCCTGTGCTCCTCCGGTCCCCCCCATGTCCTCCCCTGTGCACTCCGCCCTGTGCTCCTCCGGTCCCCCCCATGTCCTCCCTTATGCACTCCACCCCATGTCCTCCTACCGTGCGCTCCTCCGGTCCCCCCCCCCCCGTGTCCTCCTCCGTGCGCTCCGCCCTGTGCTCCTCCGGTCCCCCCATGCACTCCTCTGTGCGCTCCTCCGTGCGCTCCTCGCCCCCCCCCCCCGTGTCCTCCTCTGTGTGCCCTTCCGGTCACCCCTGTCCCTGATCTGTCAGGATGGAGAGCAGAGAAAGGAGCCGGTATATATTTCATTTGCCAGCTCCTTCCATTTCTGAATGCACACTGTAATTGATCACTGACTTTGTCCATTTATAACTGAGCAGAGTAAACTGTGTTTACGATGCTTCAGTTTATGAATGAACAGAAGCCTCTGTCTCCAGTTCATTCATGTTCAGTGCAGCTAAGGATGCAGAGAAAGGGACTGGGGAATCTGTGTCCTCATTCTGTTTCTTTGTCTGACCCCTGACATCTCATTAAAGCAGCCCCCCTCCTAACAGGGTTGATTAAAAAAAGGAAACATTGCAATAAATAAATATTTAAAAGTAAAATTGTAAAAATAGTAAAGAATTAAATAATTAAAAAAACTGACACCACCGTCCACTCCTCCCAACAACCCCCCCCCCCCAAAAAAAAGAAAGCATTGTAATATATATATATATATATATATATATATATATATATATATATATATAAATTGTAAAAAATAATAAACAAAAGAAATTGTAAAAAATTTACCGTATATACTCGAGTATAAGCCGACCCGAATATAAGCCGAGGCATCTAATTTTACCACATAAAACTGGGAAATCTTATTGACTCGAGTATAAGCCTAGGGTGTCCATCTGCATGCCTCACTGTGCCTCACTGTGTCCATGTGCATGCCTCACTGTGCCCATGCCTCACTGTGCTCATGCCTAGACTGACGTTTAACATGGGAGTCTATAGAAGGGGTGCCCGGGTTTGAAAAATCGGTGTTCCCCGGCTGTAGGTCCCTTAGACAAAAAACTCTGCACACTTATAGAGGAGAAATTGGGCTACATGTGCGCCAAGCTTCGGGTCCAGGGGACTTACAACCGGCCGGTACCGGGTCCCCAAATCACCAGAGAAATGACCGTTTAACATGGGAGTCTATGGAAGGGTTGCCCGGCTTTGAAAAATCAGTGCTCCCTGGCCGTAGATCCCCCATACAACAAGCTTCACACACTTGTAGAGGAAGAGTGGGGCTACATGTGTGCCAAGTTTGGGGTCCAGGGGACCTACGGCCAACCGGTACCGAGTCCCCAAAGTCCGGGAGATCAGGCGCAAAAGGGGGACTCGAGTATAAGCCGAGGGTGGCATTTTCAGCACAAAAAAATGTGCTGAAAAACTCAGCTTATACTCGAGTACATACGGTAATTGTAAAAAAATAAAATAAACATATAAAACTACTGACAAAGTCCATGCCTCATCAGTGCCACCTATACGTGCTGCATATTAGTACTACTGTCATATGACATTAAAAAAAGTATCGGTATCGGTGAGTACTTGAAAAAAAGTATTGGTTCTTGTACTCGGTCTTAAAAAAGTGGTATCGGTGCAACCCTAATTAAAACCTAGGTTTAGCTAAAAACAAAAACATCGAAATCAGCACAAGGGACATAACTTACAGTTAGTATGATGGATCATTTGTTCTGATTCTTCTTCTTTCCCCACTAACTGTAAGTAAGGGACATATCATACTAACTGTAACTTATGTTCCTTGTGCTGATCTTAATGTTTTTGATTTTAGCTAAACTCAAGCTGGCCATAGATGGATTGAAATGTGGCCAGTTCAGCCAAGACCGGACAAATTTTGATCCATTTATGGCCACTCCCACTGGACAGAAATCAGTCTAACAATCGACTTCTGTCAAACAGGAATGCTGGAAAATATTTCTTGATTAGCGGCTGCAGCGCTCATCAGTGTATTTCTGCTCTCAGAATAAATAGTACAGTGGGGAGGATTCCTTCATCCACCTCACTTGTGTGGATGGAAGAAGCCATTAATTTTTTTCTATCAGCATATTGGTTGATCGAAAAAATTAGTTTTTTTTGGTACTCACTGTAAAATCCCATTCTCTGAGTTCATTGATGGACAGCTCTTCTGAATCTTGACCATAGGCAGTGGCAGCCCATCCACTAGGGGCGCATGGGCGCCGCTCCCCCTATCCATGAGTCTGGCCCCCTTATCTATATGCAGGGACACCGGATGCATGGATTCCAATGGGGGGGGGGGTTGAAGCACGTGATTAGAGCTTGAGGCTCTAATAGGCTTCAAAAAAGGGTGGTCTTGGAGCGCAGAGCTCTGAGCCCACCCAGTTGTGTTACAATAGTGAATGAATATTCGCTATTGTAACACTGAATTACCTCCCGGCCAGTCAGGAAACGGGTCATGAGACCCGTCACCTGATTGGCCGAAAGGAGAGCCGATCGGATTGGCTGGCAGGAGACGCATGGCGCACAGAGGAGATGAGGGAGAAGACTCAAGCAGGGGAACCGAGCAGCAAACAAGGAGCCCGGGGAGAAGCCGCCGCCACCCGCCATACTGCCCATGAGATGGGGTAAGTGCTGGGCACTCGCCAACCAAGGGGGGGTGCCGCCTGTGACCCGGCCGGCTGCCACTGGCCATAGGGTTATATCGCCACCTACAGCAGTAGGAACACTAGGCAGAAAAGAACACAGCACCATCTATGGGCAGTCCCGCCTGGTATAAAACCCCCTCTCTGCCATAGGCAATCCAGTTTTTAACAAAGCAGTGTCAGAAGTATAGCTCCAATAGAGGGGTGGGTGCTGTGTCCAGCAATGAACTAAGATGTTGCTGTGTTCTTTTCTGCTTAGTTTCCTACTCCTGTAGGTGGCGATATAACCCTATCAGTGGTTGCTGGTGGATTTTTTTTGGGGGTGGGCGGCGAACAACCAAACCCCACATGAACCCCACAGCCTCTGGCTCTAATCACGTGCTTAAACCCCCCCCCCATTGGTATCCGGCGCTATGCATGTAGATTAGGGGGCCAGACACATGGATCGGGGGCAGCGCCTGCGCTCCTTCCTAATGGACGGGCCCCCACTGAACCCTATGGACAAGATTTAGAAGTCATGTCAGTCAATAATGTAAGTGAAAAGAAAAATCTATGGCCAGTTTTTGTCTTTAACATAAGAGTCTCCAGCCTTCTGGGTTGATTGACGGTGGGTAGATATGTGCGATTTGTTTCGTTGCGAACTGAAATTCGGTCAGAATTTTCAATTTTTGGGCATGCAAATGTATCCTAATTTCTTAATCAAAATAGTACCGAATTTCAACAAATCCGAAAAATGAAATGAAAAAATGAAACTAAATGAAATAACAAATTAGAAAAAAATGAATTTGAATTAGAAAAATTCAAAAATAAATTAAAATTCGAATTAAAAAATGAATTTGATAATGAATTCCAATTCAAAATGTAAACATATTGCAATACCTGCAGTAAGGTATAAAAGTGAAAGAAGATGATGATAAGAATAGAATAGAAAAAAATGGAATAGATTAGAATAGAAGGAATATAGCCGTCTTCCGAAATTCGAATCAGTTCGAAAATACCTATTATAATAACTGAATCCAAATATACAAAACAAATTCCAAAAATGAATCATTCTAACATAATGAAATATGATGAAATGAAATTATTAACTTAACGAACGGATCTGAAACAAAACACATTTTCCTGCTGTGTACATGTCTAACGGTGGTGAGCATTCAATCTGGAAGACTGAGTACATCTTGTGGAAATAAAGAGGTACTGCATGAAAAAACTGAATTGGAGGTTAGTATTGCAGCCTGAACTGCTTTTATTTTTTTAACAAAAAGTTTAGGAAGACAAACTTAGACTGGAGTTGGGCCTTAAAGAAGAAGTCTCACTTTTTTTTATTACCGTGTTTTGGTCCCCATGAAGTACTTTGTCCCATCTTCCTACGTGCTGTGGATGGCTAGCTACGAGGGCAGACAGCTCCGTTAACTGTATTGTAGGATTACCATGGTAAATGGAGGGTTTTCTTGGTGGGCACCCTGTCCGAACTCATAGCTAGCCTTCCACAGCACAAAGGAAGACAGGACAAAGTAACATACAGTGGGTATAGTAAAGAATCACCCCCCCCCCCCCCCCCGTTATAATAATCACATTTCGATGCTTTTCAGCATAAAATTAAGACAGGTGCAGTTTTTGTTTTATTCAGCTGTATTCATTTAGTGCAACATCCAAGAAAAAAAATCCAAAAATTGAATGAATGAGTTGGAAAAGGTACCCCCCCCCCCCCACCTTATGTCAGTATTTTGTTGAACCACCCTTCGCTTTAATTCCAGCCTTTAGTCTGTTGGGATATGTCTCTACCAACTTTGCACATCTACACTTTGCAATATTTGCCAATTTTTTAAAATGTATTTGTCAAATATCCTATATACTCGAGTACTGTATAAGTCGAGTTTTTCAGCACATTTTTTTGTGCTGAAAATGCCCCCCTCGGCTTATACTTTAGTCTGTGTCCATCTTCATCTTTGTGCGCCTGATCCCGGCCATCTGTAGGTCCCCTGAACCCCACACTTGGCACACATGTAGCCCCACTCCTCCTCTACAAGTGTGCAGAGTTTGTTGTCCGGGGGACCTATGGCCGGGGAGCACCGATTTTTCAAAGCCGGGTACCCCTTCCATAGACTCCCATGTTAAACGTCAGTCTAGTCACACAGCGCAGGAGATCAGGTAGGGAGATTGGGCACAGTGAGGCATGGACACAGTGAGGCATGGACACAGTGAGGCATGGGCACAGTGAGGCATGGGCACAGTGAGGCACGGGCACAGTGAGGCATGGGCACAGTGAGGCATGGACACAGTGAGGCATGGACACAGTGAGGCATGGGCACAGTGACAGTGAGGCTTGGGCACAGTGAGGCATGGACACAGTAAGGCACAGTGAGGCATGCACATGGACACAGTGAGGTAAAGTGAGGCACAGTGAGGCATGCAGATGGACACCCTAGGCTTATACTCGAGTCAATACGTTTTTCCATTTTTTTGTGGTAAAATTAGGTGCTTCGGCTTTTATTCGGGTCGGCTTATACTCGAGAATATATGGTAATTCAATTTTAGTTTGACCTGACCATAACATCTTTTTCCATGTGGCTTTAGAATCTTCAAGGTACGTTTAAGGTGGTCAGATGAGACAAAAATGTAATTATTTGACCTCAACACCAAATGATACAGTAGGTCTGGCGGAAATCCAATACAGCTCACCATCTAACCACTTCAGCCACAGAAGGATTTGCCCCCTTAATGACCAGGCCCATTTTTGTGATACGGCACTGCGTCGTCTTAACTGACAAGTGCGCGGTCGTGCGACGTTGTACCCAAACAAAATTGATATCCTTCTTTTCCCACAAATAGAGCTTTCTTTTGGTGGTATTTGATCACCTCTGCATATATAAACGTCTTCATCAGTTTAGGCCAACATGTATTCTTCTACATATTTTTTTTTTTTTTTTAAAGAAAAGGTTGGTTTTTATTGAAAAGATATCAGATTACAAGTGATACACAGACATTTCATATACAGAAGACAAGTCAAGAATCCGTACATAGCAGCAATCCATAAATCAATGTCAATTCATCCCATAATATTATAATTTATAACCAAGCTACAGACTTTTCCCCAAGCAAGAGAAAACATCATCCTCAAACTATTGGGTCCAAGGAAGCCAGACCCGGTCGAATTTCTTGGGACAACCCCTGCCAACATACATCAACTTATACATCGGTAGGACCGCATTAACAGAGGAGTCCCAAGGGTCAACTTTGGGGGGGGAGGGGCAGGGGCGGACCACTTTTTAAGGATTTATTTTTTGGCGTAAAACAGTAACATAGATACAAGTAACTTTGTGTAACGGGGCCTCTGGTCATCGTCGTGTATCCCAAGCAGGGCTAGCTCAGGTGATATCGGGACAGATAGTGCAAGTCGGATATTAATACACTCAAAGACCCCAGCCCAGAACAGCTCCACCAAGGGACAGGTCCAGAACATGTGGAGAAACGTACCATCAGAAGAGTGACATTTCGGGCAGCTAGGGGACCTCTCCGGGTATATGCTGTGCAGTCTCTGAGGCGTGTAGTAAATACGATGAATACATTTAGTCTGCAGTAATTTATCTCTAGAGGATATCATTAACTTAGACCCATCTTCAAAACATTCCTCCCAAGTAGTCCTGTCTAGGCTGGGAACATCAGTCAGCCATTTTTCCCAAAGAGTGTCTATTTTAGGCGAGTCAACTACCAAGAGGACAAGGTAAAGAGTAGAGAGCGTCTTTTTAAGATCCTCCTGAGCCAGTAATCTCTCAATAGGGTCCTGCACTAAACTAAAAGTCTGGGGGAACTGGGCCCTGGCAGCATGTCTCAGCTGAAAGTAACGGAAGAGCATCCACTTCGGCAGCCCATACTGAGCAACCAACTCCCGGAAGGACAGCAGCCTACCAGAGCGAAAGACATCCTGGAGGGTCCTAATCCCATACCCAGCCCAAAGCTGTGGATCAGGGATCGACCTAAAGTGGGGGAGGGAGGGATTACCCCATAATGGACAGTAGGAAGAATATTGGTTTGGGCGCTTAAATCTCCTCCAGGCAATGGTCCATACTTTAACGGTCGTCCTGGTGGGTCCCGGAAGAGATGAGTACGCAGCAGCTCCCCTATATACCAGGTTCCCCAACTCCCGAAGTGATCCCAAGACAGCGGCCTCCAAGCAGATGGCCGCGTTTGACTTGGACTGCATAAACCACCAGCGTACTGTGACCAGGATTGCTGCCCAATAATATACCAAGAGGCAGGGGAGCGCAAGACCCCCACAACGAACAGGCAGTTGTAAGTTCTTCAACATATTTTTGGTAAAAAAAAAAAAATCGCAAATGTGCCACAAATTTTTGCAAGAGATCTTAATAGACATATACAGTATAATATTGTGTCTATTCTATCATCAGCTGAATCCAATGGTCCAGCGTGGCACCCAATTAAATTTCGAAATTTTCCCATTGCACGCCAAGGAAACATCAAGAGCCTGCACACCAGGTTGTTATTAGCCACTTGCTACCCAGGCCAATTCTGACACTTCGCTCATACATGTAAAGATCATCTTTTTTTTTTTGCTAGAAAATGACTCCGAACACCCAAACATTATATATGTTTTTTTTAGCAGAGACCCTAGGGAATAAAATGGTGGTCATTGCAACTTTTTATCTCGCACGGTATTTGCGTAATAATTTTTCAAACTTGTTTTTTTGGGGAAAAAATGCATTAAAAAAAACAAAAAAACAGTAAAGTTAGCCCAATTTTTTTGCATAATGTGAAAGATGATGTTACGCCATGTAAATAGATACCTAACATGTCACGCTTTGAAATTGCGCACACTCATGGAATGGTGCCAAACTTCGGTACTTAAAAATCCCCATAGGCGACGCTTTCAATTTTTATACAAGTTACTTGTTTACAGTAAACTTACAGAGGAGAATTATTGCTCTCGCTCTAACGATGGCGGCGATACCTCACATGTGTGGTTTGAACGTCGTTTACATATGTGGGCACGACCTACGTATGCGTTCACTTCTGTGCGCGAGCACGCGGGGACGGGGGCACTTTAAATTTTTTATTTTACCTTAATTTTTTTATTTTGACACTTTCTTTTTTTTTATCACTTTTATTCCTATTACAAGGAATGTAAACATCTCTTGTAATAGGAATGGTGCATGACAGGTCCTATTTACAGTGAGATCTGGGGTCAATAAGTCCCCATATCTTGCCTCGAGGCTGGGAAGCCTGGAAAAAAAAACCCCAAAAAAACGATCCTGGATTTCCAGCCGAGGAGGCGGCATTTTTTTTAAATGCAGAGGCCGGGCAAGACGTCATAACATCGCGCCCGGCCACAAAACGAACATAGGGACGCCGGGAGGCCATCTGGCCCCCCTGGATTCTCTATAGGGAACTTCAGGCATGGACTGATGCCTTCTCCGGCTCGGCGATCGTACGGGGCAAGCCGGGAGAAGCACCGGAGGGCGGCGCTGCTTGTAAGAACAATCAAGCGGCTGAACAGCCGCTATGATTGTTCTTACGGTGCAGGGACTCGCCGGCTCTAAAAGAAGATATCTGAATGATGCCTGTAGCTGCACCCATCATTCAGGTATCCCCACTCAAAGTCAACGATGTCATATGACGTCGTTGGGCAGGAAGTGGTTAAAGTAGTTCTAAAGCCAATTTTTTTCTTTACCTTAATGCATTCCCTGTGTAGCGATACCCCCAGCTAAGAGAGCCGCTGATATGATTTTCGGGCCTGTAACACACCGCTGTCAACCCCCAGCAATTGGCTTTACCCTCCCTTGGCACAGTTAATAGGGGATGATAGGATTGTGAGGCCTGCAACTTTAGGCAACACAATCCCGCAACAAAAACACACAGTGATATAGTGAACACTGACTGTTTCTTCTGCACAGTAATAACACCAACAACTAGTCTGATTAATCCTGGTTCTTTTACTAGAGGAAATGATTAAACAGATTAATACAGTATACTTTAGTATATGCAGAGCCCTGCAATAAAAGGGTGTTCAATAATAGGCAGATATACAATCCTGTACAACTTTCCTCCCTCGTGGGCAAGATGGCGCCCAGCAATGTCTACACTGATAAAGTCAGGCCTGACTGTAACTATGTGTAAGTTCCGTAGAGAAGAATCTTCGCTAGCAAATGGTGGTGCACTTTTGAAAACAAATTGTAATCCACGGGAATAACGGTTGACAAACTTGGTGAATAAAGATAAAGTCACTAACACTATTCAATGCACTGTCCCTCCGGTGTGCATATGCAAACTCTAACGGGTGAGTCCCGAACAACTAGGCCTAGAGGTCCTGCACTAATTTCTGAGCAGGTGCTCTCTCACCCAACCGGACCAGTCCACGTCCGTATCTTCTCGGTACACAGGTTCCACGACACCCGGGTCTTTGGTCCTCCTGGCAGCAGCAGACGGATGGCAGGATGAGACATCCCTCAGGCTCCTTGGTGGAAACGGAAGGCTCTTTGGAAATACAGGGCCTAGGCTTCAGGCCCGGTTCGGAAAACAACAAGCTCAGCAGAGAGTTAAATACCCCACCCCAGCAGTCCTTGCGCGGGGAAATGCATCCTGGGTATGGTAGTCTCTGGGTTCCTCAAACAACACCCCGCTACACCTGTATCGCCCCCTCACCCCCACTTATACTTCCCTGAGTTCTCACTCGATCCAGCGTTGTGCCTTCTGTAGCAGCTCCCTTCTCTCACGGAATTCGCTGTGGGAGCCATTGTGATTCTAGCAAGAACAAACCAACAATGGTAATAACCATTGTAGAATTTTAACAGAATGGGAAAGAAAGAAAAAGAGAGGGAAGGAGAAAAAAAATAAAAAACAGGGGGGGGGGGGGTAAAGGGGAAAAGGGTTGCAACACTTCTATTATTTTTTTATTATGCAGATGTAACAGAAGTAGCCAGAACACACAAAGTTAGACAGGAACACCTGAAACTTCCAGATGGACCGGAACAGATTTGGGAACTATGGTAGGGGGATCTCATCTAACACATATCATGGGCCAGGGGCTGGATTTGGTGTATCTGGATTTTGCAAAAGCATGTGATACAGTTCCCCATAAACGCCCAATTTTTAAGCTGAGGTCTGCAGTCATGGACCATAAGGTTTGTTCTTGGGTAGAAAACTGGTTACAGGGGCGTGTCCAAAGGGTGGTGATAAATAACGTGTACTCAAACTGGTCTGGAGTGGTAAGTGGAGTACCACAAGGTTCTGTCTTGCGACCAATTCTGCTTAGTTTATTCATAAATGATATAGAGGATGGGATAAATAGCTCAATCTCAGTTTTTGCAGATGACACAAAAATAAGCAGAGCAAAACCTTCACAGCAGGATATAGAAATTTTACAGAAAGACCTGAACAAAATAATGAAGTGGGCAACTACATAGCAAATGGGGTTTAATGTGGAGAAATGTAAAGTAATGAACTTGGGGGCAAAAAGCATAAATGCAAACTACTCACTAGGGGGAGAACCTTTGGGGGAGTCAAGTATGGAGAAAGATCTGGGGGTCCTAGTAGAAGACAGACTGAGCAATGGCATGCAATGTAAAGCTGCAGCTACCAAAACCGGCAGAATTTTAGCATGCATAAAAAAGGGGATTTATGCCGTGAACACACGATCGGTTTTACCGATGAAAACAGTTCGATGATGGTGTGTAGACAAGACTGATGGAAGTCAGCTTCATCGGATTTCCGATGGAAAAATCCATTGGATTAGAATCCATAGGAAATCCGATCGTGTGTACAGGGCTTTACTCCAGAGACAAAATGATAATCCTGCCACTTTATAAAACTCTGGTTAGGCCACATCTGGAATATTCCATCCAATTGTGGTCACCGAGTCTCAGAAGGGATCTTCTGGAGAGATTCCAAAGAAGGAAAACAAAATTAATAAGGGGACTGGAGGACCTCAATTACGACTAAAAGCACTAAATGTATTCTCACTGGAGAAGCAATGCTTGAGAGGGGACATGACAGCAATTTACAAATACCTCAATGGTGATTCCAGCACAGGTAAAAAATAATTCAGTCTCAGGGGGTGTAAGAGGACATGGGGCCACACAATGAGATTGGAGGAGAAGCTGTTTAACCCTAAACTGCGCAGGGGGGGGGGGTTCACTGTCAGGGCAATAAGGATGTGGAACTCTCTTTCAAAATTGGTGGTGGAAGCGGGGATTATGGATATTTTTAAAAGACTCTTGGATGTGCATCCTAAAGAAAACAACATACAGGGATATGGAAAATAATTATAGACACTAACACACCAACACCTACACAGGTTGAACTGGATGGTCTAGTGTCTTTATTCAACCTTACCTACTATGTAACTATGTAACAGCACACCAGGCTCCATACTGTATGTGACTAACAATATTACTTTTAGGTGGACAGGCATTTGAGTGCTGTTCAATAACTTCTCAACCATTTCCTTACTGTACTTCTTTTTCTCATTGTAGGACAACTGCCTTTGGATTCCTGAACGCCCTTTGCAAGCTAGCAGCCGTCCTGGGAATAAGCATTTTCACATCCTTTGTGGGAATAACCAAGGCAGTGCCTATACTCCTGGCGTCTGCTGCATTGGCGCTGGGTAGCTTTTTAGCCCTCAAATTGCCAGAAACACGGGGCCAGGTGCTTCACTGAGATGAGAAGAGAAATCAGATTTGTAGA
The DNA here is from genome assembly GCA_029206835.1 of Rana muscosa. NCBI lineage: Eukaryota > Metazoa > Chordata > Amphibia > Anura > Ranidae > Rana > Rana muscosa. Next base: position 36,486,961 of record CM055126.1, read on the forward strand.
CACTGTGAAACGTCTTTTTTTTTCAGGTCTCTCCTTGTTTCCTCCTTATAGAGTGTTGGCTTAAATCATATTCGCATACATTTAGTATTGATGGATTATCAGAGTTGGCAATGTTTGCGCTATTCTTAAATCTGAGAATTCGTAGAACAATGGCTTATTGTGTAGAGCAACCTTTTGTCAAGCTAGAGGAACCCTTTTTGGGTCTCAGGGAACCCCTGCTAAAAATGATTATATCTATAACTCATGGTACATTACCTTAATTACTAAATTGAAAATATAATCATAAATAAATTAGGAGCCTAGAGTATTTGGTACCCAAGATAGATATAGATCCTTTCTAAAAAAAATCCCCCTGCCCTATACAACACAATTATTTTGGTAATAATCATTAAGTTAAAATGAAACAAATACCAATAGCTGGAAAATAAATTACTCTGGCAGTTGTGTAAAGCACTAATAAATTGATTATCAGCGGAGAAATGCCCCTTTTACATTGGTGGCCAGTGGAGAAGGTTCTCCTTAAATTGGTGATCAGTGGGAGGAAGAATTCCCCTAAATTAGTGGCACCATCAGGTCAATCCACCACTGCTCAATGCTCAAGGAACCCCTTGCCAACCGTAGTAGAATCCTAGAGTTCCATTAAACCCTGATTGAGAATGACTGGTCTAGAGAGTGTATTAGACCGTGGAGCCTGTTCTATGTGCTAGACCATGGTAGCTTAGGATGAAGTCCTTCTAGGTCACTCATATGATATCATATGAGTTTAAATTTGGGTCATTGGAGTCTACTGACTGCATTAAATTGTTCTCTTCCAGATCTTTAAAGTGGGATGTAAAATCCAGTCACACCGTGATTCCATCTGCCCATGTATGTAGCCATTATTCTACTTTGTCTTTGTTAAGCTGGAGTTGATAGGACGCATCCTCCCGATACTCTTCATCACATGGCACACTAAGTGTGAGATTTCACAATGTGTTGCAAAGCCTATTCATCTCTAAGGATGGACAGAGCTGTAATTTACTCACAGCGAAAGAAAGCAGACTAATCAACTTCAGAATTCAAGAAATGTGCCCATTATATTCAATACTGTGCTTGTCTACTGTATACTCTGTGAATTACAACTTTGTTCTTAGACATGAATAGTGGCTGTTATACACGTGGGAAGGTGCACATAAATGCTGGGATGTGATGAACCACATCTAAAGAATTTCAATGGTTCCCTTTAACCCGTACACGTAACGTAACTTCAATTCAGACTTAGTCTCAAGCTTTTCAAAGATTGGGCCTACTAAGTTCTAGCTTAATCTTTGCATGTATAAATATCCCAAATTTTCAAAATTTTGTAAGTAAACATTAATGTAAAACTGATCTCTTTTGAATTCTGGGTACATGATAGACTGTTTTATTGCCTCTGTTATCATGCCGTGGTCCAACCATGGAGATCTGTCCTTAACAGCCATGCTCCAGCTTATCTCACATAACAAGCAATGCAGGTTTACAACTTAGGCCCAAGTTCTCCACCTATTCCTGTAAAGTTTCAAGCACAAATGGAGCTGGCCACACTCTGAATGAATGGCCTAAGAGAGCAAGGCAGAGTTACAGTCCAGATCCCCCCATTAGTGAACCCAGATACGTCCACCCACGAATGAGTTATCAATTCTGGGTAGATGTTCTGTTTATTATATGTGGCCATCTGCATCTGGTCATCTCTCCATAACATACAAATGTTGATGCATACCAACACTGTGCTAGCTAGTGAATACATTAGTTCTTTGTGTGCCCACAGGCAAAGGATGGTCATAACCAAGTCTGGCCGGTTTGAATCAGAACAGGAAACAACCATACTTGGTGATTCCTCCTCCAAATATCCCCAGGCCTTATGTTCTCAGGGACAGAATTAAAAGCTAAGTTCACCTTTTTTTTCTAAATTTCAGCTATCCTATGTACAGTACCAATATTCCATTAACGTATCTATGTTGTAGAAAAATAAAAGCTTTATTTTATTTTTAGAACAAGGCCTTACCTAAGCCCCTGGTGCGTTCCATAGAAAAGTTAATGACTAAATGCACGCCTGGAGGGATGTCGGGGATGCTGTACCAGCTGGTGAACGGCTTCCTGCGTCTTACTGGTTTTCACGTCCCCATATCCACATACAGTACCAGGAAGTCATGAACTTTTCTATGAAACACACCAGGGACTAAGGTAAGGTCTTGTTCTAAAAATCAAAGAAAGCTTTTATTTTTCTGCAACAGTGGTACATTAATGGTATATTGGTACATAGGGGAGCTGGAATTTAGGGGGAAAAAGTAAACTTAGCCTTCAAATTAGCATAGTTAGATTTTTTCCAACTGAACAATATTGTTCTCCTCTGAGGAAAGGTGGGATATGTTCTCCTACTCTCCCTCCTCCATAGTCACGAACATGTAGGAGCTTACATGAATGGATGACCACTATGTGATGTCCAAAAGCCACTTAGGTCACCACCCCTCTAATCCATCTCCCAATATAACTCCTAGGGTGCACTGTCATTGGGTGACATAGATAACTCCCTCAGATATACAGAAAGCACAAACATTAGACCAGCTATTGGTAAACAGAAACAAAACATTCCATAACGTGAAGGTACATTCCATGCCAGTGTGGTGCCCCATTTTGGCCAAAATGGAGATATATAGGAATTAAAGCATTCTAAAAGCATATTTAAAGAAACTACAACTTAGAAGTCCAGGAGAGTACCTGCATTTGAAAATCACTTTGGCCGGGCTAATTTTAAAGTACAACCCAAGTAAGAATAACCTGCCCTTTGTCCAAGTAAGAGTAAACTGCCCATTAGGTCAGGTTTCAAAAGACTGGTGGTCAAATTTGTTTCATAATCTGCAACTGTAACACTGGCATTACTGGATCCATTTTGTTTTTTCATTTGCCACCCAAAAAAACATACATCACCATCAAGGCCCTGCTTTGGCGCAGCTCCCGAATTAAGATTGCACACATCAATGAAAAATGTTTCAATGTGTAGTATTTGTTGTAAATGTTAAGTAAGAGAATGGAGTAAAAATTATGTTCAATAGGCCCCACTTAAAAGTCTCAGTGTGACCATGTATAATGTATACAAAGGCTTCTTGACCTGTGAAATACCTGTTTTGCCCTGGCTGGCTGTGAAATATTGTACTTCTAATGCTTTTTTTTTTCCCTGTGTAACACAGAGGATTAATTGCATTATGCGATGTTAATATTACTATATGTTCTTCAGAAGCAAAACAGCCTTTCATACAAATCTTTAAGGCCTCCTTACTTTGGTAGGACCCTATATTGTACAGTAGGTGGACTTCTGTTTTTATAATCGGAAACACTCATACAGGGGTGCCACCTGATTTATATGTAACGGGTCCTTAATTTCCTCAGTTGCATAGTCAAGAGGTAGCCATTAGATCTCTAAGCACACTGCATGCTTATAGGGAAATGCATTCTGAGCTGCCAGAGTAGTTACATTTATACATACAGTATATATATATATATATCTAAAAAAAACTTGAATTTAGATGTAAAGACAAAAAATTGGTTTATTTATATAATATAAATGGTAATTTCATCACCATGTGTATTATATTGTAAATACTTAGATATATATATGGGCAAATGATGCTATAACGGTCTACTTGCTCTTGACGTAATAAGACATACCTTCAATTTGTATAGAATATGGACTTCTTTGCAGCTTACCGTCATATAATGTGCACATATCCAGCTTTGTGACCTCCGACGGATAATCGTCTGCGGATAATGACTTTGAAAAATGGCAAGATATGTGGCGATTGTCCCAGGGTCGGACTGTAACTTGGTTGAAGCCACAAGCCAACTGACCGGATTGGTGAATTATGATGTCATACTTAGCAGACTGTGGAAGGTCTGAGAAGGCCTCAATTCTGCCACCTTTTTCAAGCATTCCTGAGCTACTCTACGCTGAATTATTTATATGTCAACAGTTTTAGATTAAATCCATCACTTGCTGCTGTGGAAAAATGTAACCACACAATTTACCCTTAATCTGGACACTTCACAGGAACAAAAACAGCTAACACCAACAACGATGTATCATATCAAAAATGTTGACCAAAACTAAAGCAGTAAGTCAACTGGACCGTACATTATGGCCGATTTAGGATGACGGGCTATAAGCGGTTTTCAAGAAAAAGGCCTTTCCCATCATCAAAACACAAAGGTCGTATGGCTCTGTCCTACTAGTCACAAGGTCAGTACATGGCAAAAATGTAATAGAATATGCAGAGGACACAAGAGCACAAGTTTTTAATCGTCACCAGTAGAGCACAAAAAAGTTTAATCAAATTGTTTTGAGAAGAAAGCACACAGGATATCTTCTAAGTATAGTCCTAACTATAGAGACAAACAACGTTTCTATCACATCTTTGCAGACTGGGATTAGTCTGAACATGTGTTCTGAAATTTGACCTGTTGGTCATTTTGAAACAAAAAGTATACTCATTTGTACAGAGTTGTAAAAAAAATAATAATGAAAAATTGAAATATTTTTGATGGTAGCTAAGAATTGTATGTAATGATACCATACCTTGTATCTTTGTGTGGTGGCCATGCTTAATGTTACCTAGGATTGCTCTGTAGTTTTCATGTTAGTAAACCAGATAATAGATATCTTTTGTATATTGTTGTCAAAAGAGTCCCTGCTGAACTGGCCGAATTTCGAGTCATATATGGCCGGCTTAACAGGGTTGGCGTATTGGATAGGATACAATTCACATCAGCAGATGTCTACATTCCGCAAACAGAAGCGCAACACTGCCCCCAGATGGGAAGGACCACGTTCTTCTCTGGTTGTATAACTTCACGTTGAACCATTTCAAGGATGGGAAGGACCATGTTCTTCTCTGGTTGTATAACTTCATGTTGAACCATTTCAAGGGTGGGAAGGACCATGTTCTTCCTTGTTGTGTAATTTCACGTTGAACCATTTCAAGGATGTGAAGGACCATGTTCTTCTCTTGTATAATTTCACGTTTAACCATTTCAAGGTGGTATTTTAGGGTTGAAGGAAGCAAAGTATGATTACTTGATTACATTAGTAAGGGAATTTTAAGATAATTTTCTTTCATTATGAACCCTAGTGTTAATGTAACCCATACAGAGAACCTTTCATGTCTGCAGGTCAAGATATTGTATCAAAGGCCAAAGGTCAAAGGACCTTCCCATATATCAGATCAACACCCATGCTTTCTGCGATTTCGTAACAGGGTGAAAATCAAACAATGTCCAAAGAGACAAAAGTCCAGCTACCTTTTCTTGTGCACACGACATCTCTGATGTGAAATCTGCTCATAGGTATACAGATCAGTCTCACATTGTATCTCCAATTTAATTGATCCCTTTTGGTGTTCAAAAACATAAAAACGAAAAAAAAAAAAATTTTGACTTGAAAAACTTTCATGACAAAGCACAGTGAATTGCTAAGAATTACGTTTGTGAAGGATCTCTTTGGGAACAAAAGGCAAAACATTGAACGAGAACAGGCATTTTAACAGGAGAAGCCAGCAATTTACTATTCTTTGTCGGTTTTGTAAATATCAGCGGTGTATGCGGACTTGGATTTAAACTGTACAGTTGTTTCTTGAAGATCTCACCTTAAGTTGTCCTTCGCCTCCATCTCTGAGCATTAGTAATGGCAATGTGTGAGCTGATGACCAACCCTTACAGGAATATCAACTTAAACATATGAAATAGACTAAAACAAGTAGCTCAAAGACTACAAGAACCATAGAAGAACAAAACCACACAATCACCATCAGCTTGTCATGGACTACATTGTGACAATCAGTTTGTGTGCCGTGTATACGTCACCTGTCATCAATTGCCAAATATTTTTATACTTTCTTTTATTGTCTTAACAGCTGTTACAATTTGTTCTTCAATAACTTATGATGCAATAGTCGTAGCTGTGTATTAGGGTATGATAATACAACAAAGGAGATGAGGAAGTACGTCGGTTGAAGAAGAGCTGAACCAACAGCTACCCACTTTTGGCAAAAACTCCTAACAAGGGTGAAATCTAGGTGGGAGCTTCAAATTTCGTAGGTAACCTAACAACAAGTAGCTAATGTCAATGTTACAGGAACCAAACTCAACTGTAGTGGTCAAGGTGGCCATTTTGGTTCATGAGTATAGCACTCAGGGCATCACTAGGAAACCTTAAAATAGTTATATAAATATATCAAAACTCTTCTGATGTTTGCAACTAAATTAAAAGCCAGACTCAAACCGAAACGTTTTGTTTTTGATATAGCAGGGATTCAAATTTCTGTCAGACTTTATATGTTGTCTGTGTCCCCCTTTTGAGGAGATCTGTCTGTGAACTTTAATGGCTGTCTGTGTCTCCATTTCTCTTCTTTTTGTGTTCTGTCTGATACCCTTCATTTAGACTTGAAGTGGAAAGAATCACTCTCATGGGGACACATACAGTTTTTGGCAGATGTTCCAAACCTTCCATACTCTATAGGAAAATTTGTTTTGCTGGCACCAACATGACAGCATACATGTGGTAGTATTCTGCCATGGATTAGCACCAGGAAAGGAACATTAGGTAAGTATTTGATACAATTTTCAGTTTTTCTGGCGGCAGCATACTACCACACGTATGCTGCCATAGATTGGCCCCAGCAAAAGAAAATTACGGTAAGTATTTGATACAATTTTCCATTTTGATCCCTGTGTCTCTACTAGGGTATTCCCTCATTGACTTTTATGTCTGAGAGGCATCAAATAGACAGGAAGTGGGGACATTTTCCCCCACTTCCTAGTCCCTTAAACCTATCAAAAGGAATATGAGGCAAAATCTACCAAATGAGGATAAAAACTAAAATAATGGTTGACAGGTTCCATAATCTAAAACTAAGAGAAAAAGGGTTGGCATTAAGTAAAGTTAGAACTTGTACTCATAATCTTGTCCCTGTCTGAGGATACCTACACATAGCACATCCAACCCAGTTGTGTATAGAGCAATTTGAGGAAATAGCTACATGCATAACTGTGGTTGGAGGTGCTAGGTCTAGGTATCATGAGAACATTCAAGGTGCATCCAATGGTCAATGAGCTCTGTCATTAAGGTTCATCATAGAGGCATGATGTACCTAAATGACAGAGCTCAGACACTTTGGAGACTTTTGGATGCATATTGAATGTTTTTTATGTTCTCCATGAACACTTGTTGTGTCAGTGGACACTAAGCCCCTATTTTATCACTTGAGGATGAACGTAGCCAGATGATTTGGAGGTACCCCATCAACATTTTAATGCTAGCGCCTGAAAAACGCACGTTAACAAGCATTTTCTAGGAGCTCCCATTAAAGTTAATGGGGCCAAAAATGAGAAATTCTGCCCCAAAGAAGCTCATGTATTTTTTTTGAGCCTTACATGACAAGTGACACAATGCAATGTGTGAATGGGCTCACACATTGGGATTCTTCATCTTAAGCATTGTCACACTTCGGAAATAGCTCAGGTGTGAATGAGGGTGCAGACCAATTAAGATAGGTGTATTCACATAGGGGCAGCAGTCCCAGAAAAGCCCATTAGCACTTTAAAACTGTGTATGAAATTGATCTCACAGGTACTTATAAGTCTTCTTTGTGTTGGTACCTAACTTTTTGAGGTTCTGGCTCCTAAAAAGTGCCTGCTTGCTCCTAAGTTGAACTTGCTTAACTCATCAACATGTCCATAGCTGCCTTTGAGTCGGGACAAGACCACAGCAGCCTGAACAACCTCTTCCAACAGGAAATTCCTTCCAAGTGACGTACTTCCTCATTTTCTATGTAATAACTACGTTTTCTCGTCCTATATCCATTCTTTGTTGTAGTTGGTCCTCACCTATGTAGTACTGTCTGTACCGTGGTGTAGTTTTTAGATGTTTGTAAAGAGAAGTATGAAAAAATGTAAAATCTTTGTCTTGGAAAACAATGCTCCATTTGTCTATACAAAAGTGAATAGTTCTATGGGAGGTATTATTTTGTCCTGCTGATATGGTGCTGTGGAAGGTCTGTGTGAGACTCTGTGCTCCCTGGAAATTGGTAACCCTCCATTGTGCAAAGAACCATTTCCAGATGTGAGCGAAAAAATATCAATAAATATATGTCCACCAATGAGAAGTGTTGTTGATCAATGTGTCAAAAGGCCTTATGTAAAAAAACTAAAACAATGAGCAATGGAATGGTGGATGTGACCTACCCAACCAATCGGGTGATGCTTTAACTTTTTTAAACCAAAAAAACAACAAAAAAAGGGCACACCATCCTACCACATTATCTCGAACACCATTTATTAATAAAAAAGTGTATAAAAGTAATCACAAAAGCTGTAAGTACATGGATATATAATGAATCCTGTAGCAAGGCCTCCTGAACTTCAAGGACCTGGGTAATTAATGTGAAAGCCCAAACAACACAAAGTAAAAATGCTAACGTGTTTCAAAAGATATAGAAACTGGGAAGAAGAAAAATAAATCAATTTTCAGCTAGCGTTTGTGGGGCCCCTTTTTAAGGTATTTGAAATTGATGAAATATTGTTTATTTATTTTCTTATAACTTCTGTAAATTTTCAATTTTCTAAAAGTAACTTCATGAGAATTAATGAGAATAACACGTTTCAAAAGATATACTCTCTTCCTCAGAGCTCTAGGCTTGTGCTCTTTTTTTTGTTGTTCTTTTGGTTTAGGATCATAGATATTTTCCTATCTGAAGAGGGCTGAAAAGCCAGAAGGGGACTCTGGACACCCCATGGATAAGATTGATGAATAAGCCTCCTCACCTTGAAGATCTCTTACTTGCACTTGAGCGCTGATTTTGAGCTTCTTTTTCACTCTTTTAAGATACATCTAGAACCTGTTTGATTGCTAGGGGCAACTCACTTTCCATTTCTACTCCTTACATAAGGCCTAGTGCATAGACTCAATTGTAAGACTGCCCATGCTTCCTTCATCCAAGATGGCTATTAGATGTCTTCATCCAAGGGGACAGTTTTTTAAGCCATTTTGTGCCTTTCTTCAAACTTAATGGACATCTGTACTGCAAGATATATGAAGGTTGCCACGGCTGACATCTTCTAAAAATGCTAGTTGCTTGGCTTTGAGGATGATCCACTGCCTTAGATGCACAGTCACTAACCCGAATCATACAAATCAGTTCTGAAGTCACCCTGACTTTCCTGGACTCTATGCTTGTCTGGGTCAGCAACTCAGAAAGTACTAAAGCCAGAGACAGCCAGGCAACTGGCATTTTTGGAAGGACAGACAATAATAGATTTCTTTTACTTGCTTTAATAAAAGTTTCTACAGCCATAGAGATGACAGCAGCTCATTCTCCATCACACAGGTAGGTTTCAGTAGAGATCTGAGTGACCAATATTGCCTGCTTGCTGAGTCGATGGGGTGATTTACTAAAGAAGTACAGACTGTTCACTTAGCACAGCGAATGTTCACTGGCCTTAGTGCATAAGCTGTCTTCATGGACAAAAGGAAAAAGAGAGCCGTACTCCAAATCTCTCTGTATACTTTCATTGATCCACCAGTTAGAGGGCACACCACTTGAGCTCCTATCAGGGAGGGGGTCTTGTGCCTCCTGGATCAATAAAAGTATTCAGCGGCTGAGTGATTTGGAGTGTGGCTCTCTTTTTCCTTTTATTACTGAGAGGTGGCCAAGGTTTCTGTGATGCCAAAACAGTAAGAGAGATGTCGCAGACAGCTCCTCGTCTCTGTTAGGTCCCTTTCCCATTGGGGCGGTGGCGGTGCTTTACCGTCGTATTTGCGTAGGTATTCGGCCGCTAGCGGGGCGCTTTTAACCCCCGCCGGGTTAAAACCACCCGCTTTACCGGCGGTATAGCCGCGCTGCCCATTAATTTCAATGGGCAGGAGCGGCGGAAAAGCGGTATACACACCGCTCCAAAGATGCTGCTAGCAGGACTTTTTTTAGCGTCTTCCCAAATGCACCACTCCAGTGTGAATGCCCTCGGGCTTTCACACTGGAGTCAAATGAGCGTCTCTTTCAGGACCCTTTGCAGGCGCTATTTTTAGCCTTTTAGCGCCTCAGTGTGAAAGGGGTCTTAACAATCAGAAGCCGTTGGGTCAGTCTTCTTCTGATCATGTGACCATTGTGACAGCCAATCACAATGCTCATGTAATCGGGATGCCCGGAAGGGAGTTAAAGTGTGATTAAAGGGGTTATTGAGTGAAGATTCCTTATCCCTCTAGGACCCATTTACATTTTGCAGTGAGTCAATGCGCATAAACGTGCTTTGCATTAAGGCGGCCTATTGAAATTAATGAGCATTCTGTCAAAAATCAGGACGTAACCTATCGTATATACTCGAGTATAAACCGAGTTTTTCAGCACATTTTTTTGTGCTGAAAATGCCCCCCCTCGGCTTATACTCGAGTCTGTGTCCGACTTAAGCTTTGTGCACCTGATCCTGGCAAACTTGGCACACATGTAGCCCCACTCTTCATCTGTAAGTGTGCAAAGTTTGTTGTCCAGGGGACATACGGCCGGGGAGCACCGATTTTTCAAAGCCGGGCACCCCTTCCATAGACTCCCATGTTAAAAGTCAGTCTAGTCACACAGCGCCGGAGATCAGGTAGGGAGATTGGGCACAGTGAGGCATGGGCACAGTGAGGCATGCACATGGACACCCTAGGCTTATACTCGAGTCAATACGTTTTCCCAGTTTTTTGTGGTAAAATTAGGTGCCTCGGCTTATACTCGAGTATATAAGGCAGCCCTCAAAATTTCTGCTTGCATTTGGCAATTGGATTTAAGCTGGGGCGAGTGATGACAGGGCTGCATGACCAACAATCTGTGCCTACACTTAGAGCCCCGCTGTGATTGGTGGCTGAAGAGAAAAGATGCATGCCCGGGAAAAGTAGTCTGGTGAGCTGCACACAGGTAGACCAGTACACGGGTTCTCTCCTTAAAATTCTCGTCAAGCCATGGGACCTGACAGTATGACCTCTCTTTGCCTGGCTTCCCATCCCGACCAATGTAGCTGGAGAGCAGAGAGCAGGAAGGAATGAGTGAGCTGGAGGACTGCAATAATCACCACTCCGGGTGTCCCAGGTAGGCAGTGCAGTGCTCACCGAGAGTTGCCCTAACAAGAGAGCGGCAGCCTTCCAGTTTGTGCTGTTTTCTTCTCCTTGTTCTCTATGTAAGTGTCCAGCAGTTCAGCCCGAGCAGTGCAGTGTGAACAGGCTAGTATTCTCGGCCTTTTGGCTAAGATCAAGTGTAGTATCTGTTCTTATCAGTTGCCAGAGGGGGCGCTGAAGTACCTCCTATCTGTGGGGGGCTGACGCGAACCCAACGGCGTCATTAGCACCTGGAAGGATGGTTTCAGCAGGGGCCATGCCGAGCTGCCCGACAGTAAACTGGGGGCCGGTGCGGTCGAGTCTGAGCCGTCTGGAAGGGTGCTCCTGGTGAGGATGGAATGCTGCATTTGGTCTGGTCTTTTTGCCAAGTCTTATTCTGGCCTTCTGGCTGGATGGTGTAAGTGCTGTCCTTGTTGGCGATCCGGAGGGAGGAGCTGGCTAATCCCTGTTTCTGAGCGGGGTGCGGCCATGCAAGTCCGCCGGGTTGATGGGAGTCTGGAAGGGCTAGTATCGGTGGAGGCTGTAGCAGGGGCAGCTCTCCCTGAGAAAACCTTGAAGGGCTCTCTATCAGCAGGACAGAGGGCTGCACTGACCGGTCGGGGGGTCGGATAGGAACCGAAAAGCCCATGGTGTGTGTGCCCTTGGAGTGGCAGTCCAAGGGTGCCAGACGATCACTGCGAGTGAGGGTCACACTGATATATGGCACCGCGGTCACTGCACCATAACACGCTTTTTTTAGCACCTGCCTCCTGGGCCGGGCCTTTTGGCTGGGACCGGAGGAATTTTTTATTCCTGGCCGGAGGGCCTGGCCATTGTATTGCACAATGGCCACTTTTCACTCTCCCACCTTCCTTCTCCCCACTTTCTTATTATTTATCCCTTGTGTTTGTCACTTTTTTGTATTTTTTTTTTGTTTTTGTTGGTTGTCTGCACGTTTGTCACAGTGTGTTTAGTAGGGTGTAGGTCCTCGGGCCTGCCCTGAACGACTTGGGAGTCGGTGGACATGGCCTTCTGGCTTAGTTCACCGGCTCTCATGGGGTCTCCCTTCAGGGGAGCCCCACCTAGTACTTGGGTGGGTCTGTTTCGGCAGACCCTCCAGAGAAAGGGGTCCATCTGGTTTCGGCCAGTCGGACCACGTGATGTACCTCAGTCCCCGTCAGGAGCCTAACGCCCCGGGGGATCAGGGTAAGGTCCTTCCTAGTGGAGGCCAAGTGTAACACCCGTTGCACGTTTTGTGTCACTCTTTATGTGTGTGCACTTTTTTTGGCACCGGGTAGAGTTTTTGGTTGTGTTTCACACGCCATGGGCTTTTCAAAAAAAAAAAGTGCAGTGTGAACAGACTGGTCTCAATGTGTGCTGTGCGGTATCAGTGTGCGCTGTGCTGTGGTGTCAATGGCTATGCAGGTGTGTGGATCTCAGCGCTGGATTGTACTCCCTCCCGCTGTGCTGCAGCTCCTCTCCTCACTGCCAGACTGAATGAAAGGGGGAAGTGGGGACATACAAGCGCGGAGCCGCACATAGGGGCTCCTGATGATGAGAGTGGGTAAAATAGGAGAGAGAGAGGAGGATCGATGGGGGTTGCAGAGGAGACAGCAAGAGAATGGGGAAGAGACCTGGTTCTAGAAAGAGAAGGAGGAGGAGGGAGGCTTGTACATAGGAAGAGGGAGAGCAGACTTTGCAGAAGTAAAAAAGTCCATGTCCCTCTGGACTGCCCCAGTGCCCTGTCCCTCTGGACTGCCCCAGTGCCCTGTCCCTTTGGACTGCCCCAGTGCCCTGTCCCTCTGGTCTTCCCCAGTGCCCTGTCCCTCTGGTCTTCCCCAGTGCCCTGTCCCTCTGGTCTTCCCCAGTGCCCTGTCCCTCTGGTCTTCCCCAGTGCCCTGTCCCTCTGATCTGCCCCAGTGCCCTGTCCCTCTGGTCTGCCTTAGTGCCCTGTCCCTCTGGTCTGCCTTAGTGCCCTGTCCCTCTGGTCTGCCCCAGTGCCCTGTCTCTCTGGTCTGCCTTAGTGCCCTGTCCCTCTGGTCTGCCTTAGTGCCCTGTCCCTCTGGTCTGCCCCCAGTGCCCTGTCCCTCTGGTCTGCCTTAGTGCCATGTCCCCTTTGGTCTGCCCCAGTGCCATGTCCCTCTGGTCTGTCCCCAGTGCCATGTCCCTCTGGTCTGTCCCCAGTGACATGTCCCTCTGGTCTGTCCCCAGTGACATGTCCCTCTGGTCTGCCTTAGTGCCCTGTCCCTCTGGTCTGCCCCAGTGCCATGTCCCTCTGGTCTGTCCCCAGTGACATGTCCCTCTGGTCTGTCCCCAGTGCCCTGTCCCATTTTGTTAAAGTTGTTGTTGGTAATATTTAATTGTGTAACGTGATTCTGCATAAAACATTAAACAGTGTCACTCCATGAGATAATCTATGAGGGCGTGGTAAGGGGCGGAATTAGGGGCGGTGCAGTGTATGGGTTGGGTGGGGCAACTGGTGGCGAGTAACTCTTGAGGCCTGGCTAGTAGCTCAGAGCTTGAAATTTTGAGCCCTGATATAAGGTATTTGTTTTCTAACACACCACAGTGAAGCCTTAGTGCTTTAGGGTGTCATTCATAATGCATGTAACACAGTAGTGTAAATGGGCCCTTGGTAAATCAGTTAGTCAGTTTTCTCACATCAGTCCCTGCCCTCAAGGGGCTTACAATCTATAGTCTTATTATCTCACTTACATACATATACTAGGGCCAGTTTAGACAGGAACCAATAAACCTACCAGCATGTCTATGGAGTGTGTGAGGAAACCTATGCAAGCACATGGAGAGCACGCAAACTGCACGTCTTGTTTGAGATTTGAACTGAGGACTCCAGTGCTGCAAGAAAGTAGCGCTAACCACTAGGCCACTGTGATTCCACGGGAACAGGGGATTCAGCAGTTATACTTTGTATCTGCCAGCAAAGATCTTTATTCACAAATGAAGCGTTTGTTCCTTTCTGTGAAATATCAGTGAAACTATAAAAATAGATGTCCTGCATATACATTAAAGCGGAAGTAAACCCATTGATTTTAACAGTTTCAAAAAGCAGTTACATTCCCGGCATGCCGGGAATGCTAACTGTCCCATTGGTTGTGCTCTCAACCAAACTGTCAAACCATCCAATGGCTGGTGTCATAACTTAACCCCTGCTGCTCATTTTGAGTTGCTGGAACTCTGTCCAAGTGGAACTGGACTAAGTGGTGAGTTAAAATCAAGAGTTTAAAACAGGAGGTTAAAACAGGGGTCATAGTAGATGTGTAGTGTGAGTACCTGGGTGTTGTCTGAGTAGTGTGTGTGGATCGTTAGTACTTGTGTATTGTATGTGCACGCTGGTCTGCGAGTGCACGCGGGTCCGTTGGTCTGCGAGTGCACGCGGGTCCGTTGGTCTGCGAGTGCACGCGGGTCCGTTGGTCTGCGAGTGCACGCGGGTCCGTTGGTCTGCGAGTGCACGCGGGTCCGTTGGTCTGCGAGTGCACGCTGGTCTGCGAGTGCACGCGGGTCCGTTGGTCTGCAAGTGCACGCGGGTCCGTTGGTCTGCGAGTGCACGCGGGTCCGTTGGTCTGCGAGTGCACGCGGGTCCGTTGGTCTGCGAGTGCACGCGGATCCGTTGGTCTGCGAGTGCACGCTGGTCTGCGAGTGCACGCTGGTCTGCGAGTGCACGCGGGTCCGTTGGTCTGCGAGTGCACGCGGGTCCGTTGGTCTGCGAGTGCACGCGGGTCCGCGAGTGCACGCGGGTCCGTTGGTCTGCGAGTGCACGCTGGTCTGCGAGTGCACGCGGGTCCGTTGGTCTGCGGGTGCACGCTGATCTGCGAGTGCACGCGGATCCGTTGGTCTGCGAGTGCACGCTGGTCTGCGAGTGCACGCGGGTCCGTTGGTCTGCGAGTGCACGCTGGTCTGCGAGTGCACGCGGGTCCGTTGGTCTGCGAGTGCACGCGGGTCCGTTGGTCTGCGAGTGCACGCTGGTCTGCGAGTGCACGCGGGTCCGTTGGTCTGCGAGTGCACGCTGGTCTGCGAGTGCACGCGGGTCCGTTGGTCTGCGAGTGCACGCGGGTCCGTTGGTCTGCGAGTGCACGCTGGTCTGCGAGTGCACGCGGGTCCGTTGGTCTGCGAGTGCACGCGGGTCCGTTGGTCTGCGAGTGCACGCTGGTCTGCGAGTGCACGCGGGTCCGTTGGTCTGCGAGTGCACGCGGGTCCGTTGGTCTGCGAGTGCACGCTGGTCTGCGAGTGCACGCGGGTCCGTTGGTCTGCGAGTGCACGCTGGTCTGCGAGTGCACGCGGGTCCGTTGGTCTGCGAGTGCACGCTGGTCTGCGAGTGCACGCGGGTCCGTTGGTCTGCGAGTGCACGCGGGTCCGTTGGTCTGCGAGTGCACGCTGGTCTGCGAGTGCACGCGGGTCCGTTGGTCTGCGAGTGCACGCGGGTCCGCGAGTGCACGCAGGTCCGTTGGTCTGCGAGTGCACGCTGGTCTGCGAGTGCACGTGGGTCCGTTGGTCTGCGGGTGCACGCTGATCTGCGAGTGCACGCGGATCCGTTGGTCTGCGAGTGCACGCTGGTCTGCGAGTGCACGCGGGTCCGTTGGTCTGCGAGTGCACGCTGGTCTGCGAGTGCACGCGGGTCCGTTGGTCTGCGAGTGCACGCGGGTCCGTTGGTCTGCGAGTGCACGCGGGTCCGTTGGTCTGCGAGTGCACGTGGGTCCGTTGGTCTGCGAGTGCACGCTGGTCTGCGGGTGCACGCGGGTCCGTTGGTCTGTGGGTGCACGTGGGTCTGCGTGGTACCTGTGTATTGTCTTGTTGAGTACCTGTGTATTGTCTTGTTGAGTACCTGTGTATTGTCTTGTTGAGTACCTGTGTATTGTCTTGTTGAGTACCTGTGTATTGTCTTGTTGAATAGTTGGGTCAGGAAGATAGTGTTAGGTAATTTGGACAGGGTATAATCTCGAATCCTCATTAAATTAATAGGTACGATGCCCAGCGGGTGTGGCGAGGCGACTCGGTGTACATCTTGCAGCATGTATGCGTTCCTTGATCATCTGATCGAGGGCGATTACTGGTGTGCAAAATGTAAACACATTGTTTCCCTGGAAGCCCAGGTTCTGAATCTAGGGAAGCAACTGTCAGCACTGGGAAGTCCCTCCACACTAAAGGAGAGCTGGATACGTACCCGGCAGGTGATGGCAGGGGCCAGCACAGAGGTGGGTGGAGTCAAAGAGGTGCAGGCACTAGAAAATAGTAGATGGGTGACAGTCAGGAAGGGTAGAGGGCGAAGTGCCAGGGAGGCCGATCCAGGGCTGGAGCATCCCAATAAGTATGCTCCATTGAGTGACATTGGTGAAACCAGTCCGGGACCAGCACTGCTGGAGCTGAGGGACTCTCCTAGCTGCCAGGGGAAGAACTCCTCCAGTGAGAGTGGGGGGGAAGCGAAGGGAAAGGAAAGACAGATTCTGGTGGTAGGGGACTCAATTCTTAGAAGGACAGAGAGGGCAATCTGTAACAAAGACCTGAAGCGCCGAACTGTATGTTGTCTACCGGGCGCTCGGGTTCGGCACATCACGGATCTGGTGGACAGATTACTGGGAGGGGCTGGGGAAGACCCAGCTGTCATGGTGCACGTTGGCACCAATGACAAAGTCAGAGGCAGATGGAGTGTCCTAAAGAACGATTTTAGGGACTTAGGAGCTAAATTGAGGAAAAGGACCTCCAAGGTAGTATTCTCGGGAATACTACCGGTACATCGAGCCACACCAGAAAGGCAGAGGGAGATTAGGGAAGTGAACAAGTGGCTGAAGAGCTGGTGTAGTAAGGAGGGGTTTGGGTTCCTGGAGGACTGGGCCGACTTCTCAGTCGATAACCAGTACTATAGAAGGGACGGACTGCACCTAAATGAGGAGGGTGCAGATCAGCTGGGAATAAGGATGGCCAAAAAGTTAGAGGGGTTTTTAAACTAGGTGACAGGGGGGAGGGTCCAGAGATAGTGAGAGTCAGCGGGGAACATATTCTAAAGGGTAGTATTAGGGGCATTAGTGGTAGGGTAACCAAAGAACATAAACCCAAGGTAAGTATAGTAGCAAGTCCTAGTTGCAATCTGGGAACACCCAAGAGGATAGTATGTGACCGGTCAAATAATATTAATGCATTAAAGTGTCTGTTCACCAACGCCAGAAGTCTGCCAAGCAAAATAGGTGAGTTGGAAGCTCTGGTGCATGAGGAGAGCTATGATGTAATCGGTATTGCTGAAACTTGGCTTCATTCCTCACATGACTGGGCTATTAATATTCCTGGCTATGCACTCTTTCGGAAAGACAGGGTAAAAAGGAAGGGTGGAGGGGTCTGTCTCTATGTGAGAAGTGATCTCAAAGCGAGTGTGAAAGAGGACCTGGTGGATGGAGAGTGTGATGAGTCTGAAGCATTATGGGTGGAACTGCATACAGATGTGCGTAGTTCAAAGCTAATCATTGGAGTTTGTTATAGACCACCCAATGTTAATGAGGAGTTAGAGACTCAGCTCCTTGCACAGATGGAAAGGGCTGCAAGGGCTGGGACGGTGGTAATAATGGGGGATTTTAACTACCCAGAAATTGACTGGAGTAATGGAACTGCTGGGACAGTTAAAGGGCAAAAATTTATAAACCTATTGCAGGACAATTTTATGGTCCAGTTTATTGAGGCCCCAACTAGGAATGATGCTCTGTTGGACCTGGTAATCTCAAACCATGCAGAGCGTATTACTAATGTTCAGATAAAGGAACACCTGGGTAGCAGTGACCATAACATGATTTCATTTGATGTTAGTTGTAAGCAAAAATCACATACAGGAAAGATAAAAACACTTAATTTCAAGAGAGCAAATTTTCCAAGGATGAGTGCTGCTCTCCAGGACTTAGACTGGGAAGGAATATTGGCATCAATGGGCACAGAACAGAAATGGGAATTCTTCAAAAAGACTGTTTGTGAACTCACTGCAAAGTATATTCCCATGGGCAATAAGTTTAAAAGGCTAAAAATAAAACCTATGTGGCTCACTGCCAAAGTTAAAAAAGCTATAAACTATAAGAAAAGAGCTTTTAAAAAATATAAAAATGAGGGAACACTAGTGTCATTTAAATGTTACAAAGAATATAACAGGATATGTAAAAAGGAAATCAAGGATGCAAAAATTCAAAATGAACGACAGATTGCAAAAGATAGTAGGACAAACCCCAAAAAATTCTTAAAATATATTAATAGTAAAAAGGTCAAGTCTGAGCATGTAGGCCCTTTACAAAATAATCTAGAGTGGGTGACTGGGGACAAAGAGAAGGCTAATTTATTAAATACTTTCTTCAGTTCTGTGTATACAAAGGAGCATGGGGGAGCTCATGTCCAAAATGGGGGTGGTAGTGACACAGCCCCAAATCCACAATGGCTCAAAAGTGATATGGTCCAGAAATATTTAGATGGAATAAAGGTGGATAAAGCACCTGGACCAGATGGCATCCACCCACGGATCCTAAAAGAATTGAGCTCTGTAATTTCAAAGCCATTGTATTTAATTTTTAGGGACTCATTAATGACAGGAATAGTACCACTGGATTGGCGCAGGGCCAATGTGGTGCCTATATTTAAAAAGGGAATTAAGTGTTTACCAAGTAACTATAGACCTGTTAGTTTAACTTCTATAGTTGGGAAAATACTGGAGAGATTAATAAAAGACCACATAGATGAGTTCTTGCTGGAAAAAAACTATTTAAGCAACAGACAGCATGGATTCATGAAAGACAGAAGTTGTCAAACAAACCTGATTTCTTTTTATGAAGAGGTAAGTTAAACCTTGGACAGAGGGGTGGCGGTGGACGTGGTATACTTGGATTTTGCAAAAGCGTTCGATACAGTTCCGCACACACGGCTCATGTGTAAGGTAAAGTCTACAGGATTGGAAATATCAGTTTGTAAATGGATAGAAAACTGGCTAAAAGACAGAATTCAGAGAGTAGTGGTTAATGATTCTTACTCTGAATGGTCCAAGGTTATCAGTGGTGTACCCCAAGGTTCAGTGCTGGGACCCTTACTTTTTAATATGTTTATAAATGATATTGGGTCTGAGATCAAAAGTAACATTTCTGTCTTTGCAGATGACACCAAGCTATGCAGTGGAATAACGTCCTTACAGGATGTCGCCAATTTACAAGCCGACCTCAATGCTCTGTCTAATTGGGCGACTATGTGGCAGATGAGGTTTAATGTTGATAAATGTAAAGTTATGCACTTGGGGGCTAATAATATGAATGCATCATACATACTAGGGGGAGTACAACTGGGGGGATTCGTAGTGGAGAAGGATCTGGGGGTTTTGGTAGATCATAAGCTCAATAATAACATGCAATGCCAAGCTGCGGTTTCCAAAGCGAGCAAAGTCCTTTCTTGTATTAAGAGAGGTATGGTCTCCAGAGACAGAGATATCATTTTGCCCCTGTTCAAATCATTAGTAAGACCTCATCTGGAATATGCAGTTCAGTTTTGGGCCCCAGTTCTCAAAAAGGATATTGGGGAACTGGAGAAAGTGCAGAGAAGGGCAACCAAACTGATAAGAGGCATGGAGGAGCTCAGCTATGAGGAGAGATTAGAGGAACGGAATTTATTCACTCTTGAGAAGAGGAGATTAAGGGGGGATATGATCAACATGTACAAATACATAAGGGGTCCATATAGTGAACTTGGTGTTCAGTTATTCACTTTACGGTCAACACAAAGGACAAGGGGGCACTCTTTGCGTCTAGAGGAAAAGAGATTTCACCTCCAAATACGGAAAGGTTTTTTCACAGTAAGAGCTGTGAAAATGTGGAATAGACTCCCTGCAGAGGTGGTTCTGGCCAGCTCCGTAGATTGCTTTAAGAAGGGCCTGGATTCTTTCTTAAATGTACATAATATAACTGGGTACTGACATTTATAGGTAAAGTTGATCCAGGGAATATCCGATTGCCTCTCGGGGGATCAGGAAGGAATTTTTTCCCCTGCTGTAGCAAATTGGATCATGCTCTTCTGGTTTTTTTTTGCCTTCCTCTGGATCAACTGTGGGTATAGAATTGGGTATATGGGATTGTACGATATATGTTTATTTTTTTTTTATTATTTTTTATTTATTTTTTTTTTTTATTTTTTTTATTTTTTTTATTTTTTTACGGTTGAACTGGATGGACTTGTGTCTTTTTTCAACCTGACTAACTATGTAACTATGTAACTATGTGCAGCATCATGGCAGTTGAAGATTAAACAGAGGCCAAGATGGCAGCTTCCATGCCTGAAAATGATAGGAGGGTTTACTTCCAGTTTAAAAGGGTACTCACAGTAGGCAAGCTTGTAACATGCTAACATGCCCAAACAGGATTGTCCCCCCCTCACATTGTGCTGGGCGCGAGCGCGCTTCCTGCGCTCATTTTGTGCCGGGCCTGACCATGCTTCCTACGCTCATATTGTGCCGTGCCTGAGCACGCTTTCTGCACTCACCAGACTCGATCACGCTTCCTGTGATCACATTGTGTCCCCTCCTCACATTGTGGCAGGCCCGAGCATGCTTCCTATGCTGACATTGTACTGGACCTGAGCACGCTTCCTGCGCTTACATTGAGCCAGGTCCGAGCACGCTTCCTGCGCTCACATTGTACTGGGCCTGAGCACGCTTCCTGCGCTCAATTGGTGTCGGGCCCGATCACGCTTCCTGCGCTCAATTGGTGTCGGGCCCGATCATGCTTACTGCACTCACCAGACTCAATCACGCTTCCTGTGTTCACATTGTGTCCCTTCCTCACAATTGTGGCAGGCCCGAGCATGCTTCCTATGCTGACATTGTACTGGACCTGAGCACGCTTCCTGCGCTTACATTGAGCCAGGTCCGAGCACGCTTCCTGGGCTCACATTGTACTGGGCCTGAGCACGCTTCCTGCGCTCACATTGTACTGGGCCTGAGCACGCTTCCTGGGCCTGAGCACGCTTCCTGTGCTCACATTGTACTGGGCCTGAGCACGCTTCCTGGGCTCACATTGTACTGGGCCTGAGCACGCTTCCTGCGCTCACATTGTACTGGGCCTGAGCACGCTTCCTGCGCTTACATTGTACTGGGCCTGAGCACGCTTCCTGCGCTCACATTGTACTGGGCCTGAGCACGCTTCCTATGCTCACATTGTACTGGGCCTGAGCACGCTTCCTGCGCTCACATTGTACTGGGCCTGAGCACGCTTCCTGCGCTCACATTGTACTGGGCCTGAGCACGCTTCCTGCGCTCACATTGTACTGGGCCTGAGCACGCTTCCTGCGCTTACATTGTACTGGGCCTGAGCACGCTTCCTGCGCTCACATTGTACTGGGCCTGAGCACGCTTCCTATGCTCACATTGTACTGGGCCTGAGCACGCTTCCTGCGCTCACATTGTACTGGGCCTGAGCACGCTTCCTGCGCTCAATTGGTGTTGGGCCCGATCACGCTTCCTGCGCTCAATTGGTGTCGGGCCCGATCATGCTTACTGCACTCACCAGACTCAATCACGCTTCCTGTGTTCACATTGTGTCCCCTCCTCACATTGTGGCAGGCCCAGGCTTCCTGCACTCACATTGTACTGGACCTGAGCATGCTTCCTGTGCTCACATTGTGCAGGGCCCAAGCATGCTTCCTGTGCTCACATTGTGCAGGGCCCGAGCATGCTTCCATCGCTCACATTGTGCAGGGCATGAGCACGCTTACTGCGATCATATTATGCCGGGCCTGAGCATGCTTCCTGCACTCACATTGTACTGGGCCTGAGCACGCTTCCTGCACTCACATTGTACTGGGCCTGAGCACGCTTCCTGCACTCACATTGTACTGGGCCTGTGCACGCTTCCTGCGCTCACAATGTACTGGGCCTGAGCACGCTTCCTGCACTCACATTGTACTGGGCCTGAGCACGCTTCCTGCACTAATTTTGTGTCGGGCCCGAACACACTTCCTGCACTCACATTGTGCCAGACTCGATCACGTTCCTGTGTTCACATTGTACTGGGCCTGAGCACGCTTCCTGTGCGCACAATATGCCGGGCCCGAGCACGCTTCCTGCGCTTATATTGTGCCGGGCCTCTGCGCTCACAGTTTGCCGGGCCAGAGCATGCTTCCTGGGCTCACAATGTGCAGGGCCCGAGCACACTTCCTGGGCTCATTTTGTGTCGGAACCCCATCACGCTTCCTGCGCTGACATTGTGCTGGGCCTGAGCACGCTTCCTGCGCTCATATTGTGCCAGGCCCGAGCAAGCATCCTAAGCTCATATTGTGCCTGGCCTCTGCCCTCACATTGTGCCCGACCCAAGCATGCCTCCTGTGCTCACATTGTGCCTGGCCTGATCAGACTTCCTGTGACCACAATAAGCCTGGCTTGATCACGCTTCCTGTGTTCACATTTTGCCGGGCCCGAGCATGCTTCCTGCACTCCCACTGTGCAATCACATTTCCTGGGCTCACATTTTGCCTGGCTCGATCACACTTTCTGTGCTCACATTGTGGGGGGAAGGGAGTAGTGGTGCTGGGAGAAAGGGAGGGGGCACCCTCCTCTGGTGGTGGGAGAGTGACAGTGCAGGTTATGCTGGGTTGCTTGCCTGCTGCCCACTCACCGCCACAAGGTCTGGCCCCCTAACAAGCCAGGAACCGCCACTGGTCCGTGCCCTGGCCTCTGCGATCCGAGAGGAAGTGGGAGCGGATACCGGTCGTTGAACTACATGGACTTGTGCCTTTTTTCAGCCAGACGAACTATGCAACTGTCAAAGCCAGGTACCTGCCCCCCCCCGCAAAAAAGAGTGGCACTTAGTGAAGAGGGGGGAGGTGGAGATCTTAAAGCAGAGCTTCCCCTTTTAGGTGGAGCTCCGCTTTAAAGTCGCAGCAACTTTTAAAAAGTTCCTGCACTACTTTGAATCGACTCGGGTGTCATAGACTACAATGTAAGCCATCAAAAATCACATAACTGTCACACCTGGATGTGAAGTTTCGGGATCCCTGTGGGTATAGGGCAGCAGTGATGTCAGCTTGGGGGCAGACTACCTATACATCTCCTCCAACGGCTGTGTTTTTCTATCACCGGCAGGACGGGGACACTATGCCCCAGGGAGAATTTGATTTAAATCACTAATAAAAAGGCTTGATTTAAATCAACTCGATTTAAGACGGAGCTCCGCCCCAAAAAAAAATAAAAAACCAGCAGTTACACATACTGCAGCTGCTGGCTTTTAATAACAGGAGATTTATCTGTCCTGGAGACCAGTGATGTCGGCACCGCAGCTAATGTTTCCATCAGCGGTCGGGTGCTGCTGCCGCCGCCATTTCGGCTTCACGCCGGGAACCCTACTGCACATGCGCGAGGCCCGCTCCTCTCTCCTACTGTCCCGGCGGCCTCGGAGGGGGAAAAAGCCCCAGCCGTGACGTCAATATCCACGGCTGAGGCTCCTGGAAGTGGGAAAGGATACCTGTCAAAGACAGGTATCCTGTCCCCCCTCCCCCCCAAAAGGTGGCAACTGTGGCACCGGAGGGGGGAGGAATCAGATGGGTGGAACTCCGCTTTAAATCATAATTTTTAAAGAGCAATGATCACCTCTGATCCGCTGTTGACTCACTGACAGTCCCATTCACTTTAATGGGATGGCTGGTGATGGCGGTAGTGACACAACAAGGTGAGAGACGCAGCGGCAGCAGGTGAGTGGATGCCCGCTAACAAGCGCTGCCATGATGGATCTGAAATTTTATGTAAGGACTCATTCTTGCTGGTAGTTAGAATCTTTAATATTTGCAAACAAAATGAAGGTTTTCTATTTAGAATAATAAGCTGTCAGGTTAGTAAAACAGCGATATCAGAACCGATTCAATCATACAGTTTGTAGTGTACATAGATTTGCAAAACAACGGGATGAAGGAATATTCCTGAACTCTTTTTTATCTCATGGTTACAGTGACATTGTGTGAATGCATCAATGCAGTGCATGTTATCTCAGCTTGCAGAGCTTAGATTCATTGAATGAGTTTACCAAAAATTTAAATATTGCAGAATACTGTATACAGCCTCCTGCTACATAACTAAGCTCCATTTCATGCTGAATAAACTAAATTATTAATGTATCTTAAATAGAAAGCTATCTTTAGATTGATTTTTACTGCAACAGCGTTTTATTAAAATACATTTTATAAAAATCAAACAAAAATCAATTTAAATCAAAAAAATCTTTTTTTTTTTTTTAAAACAATCATTGATTTATATCCACCCTGCTATGCACAATTGGATTTGAGCAGACGTACTTTAATGTGAGTTATAACATTTTTAATAAACTGCCCACTAGATGGCGCTTCCCTTCTATACTGGGTTTACACACACACACACACATACACAGAAGCAGTGGGGAAAATCGCATGCAATTCAGATACGAATCGCACAACATTCCTGTTCAAATCACATTTGATTGTTTGGAGTGCGATTTGCACACATTAATTTTGTATTGATGTAAATCGCACCGCAAAGTATAGGCGAGTACTTGCCCGAAAGTATCAGTACCCCTACTCGACGATTAAAAAAACGGTATCGGTGCAACCCTACGAGTTATTATATTTCCATAAGGTATTGTGGCCATAGGAAGTGTAAGCACTGAGCGTGGCCATTATACGCTGTGGAAGCACAAGGCACATGCATATCCTCCTAACCCATTTATGGTGGCAGGAGCGGGCACTTTAAATGGGCCATGACGCCAAAAAGGTAGGAGGGGTTCCCGATCATGCAGAACCGTAATTTGCTGTACAGTTCTGACATCATCGGCAGCCCATCCTACTGGCTCCTAAATGTTAGTAGCTGACCATGAGCTGTCAGTAACAGCTCAGTAGCAGTTCTGGGGGCGCTGATGGAGTGCGCCCAGGAAAGAGAGAGCAGCTCATATACAGTGGGTACGGAAAGTATTCAGACCCCCTTAAAATTTTTCACTCTTTGTTATATTGCAGCCATTTGCTAAAATCATTTAAGTTCATTTTGTCTTCATTAATGTACACACAGCACCCCATATTGACAGAAAAACACAGAATTGTTGACATTTTTGCAGATTTATTAAAAAAGAAATACTGAAATATCACATGGTCCTAAGTATTCAGACCCTTTGCTGTGACACTCATATATATAACTCAGGTGATGTCCATTTCTTCTGATCATCCTTGAGATGGTACTACACCTTCATTTGAGTCCAGCTGTGTTTGATTATACTGATTGGACTTGATTAGGAAAGCCACACACCTGTCTATATAAGACCTTACAGCTCACAGTGCATGTCAGAGCAAATGAGAATCATGAGGTCAAAGGAACTGCCTGAAGAGCTCAGAGACAGAATTGTGGCAAGGCACAGATCTGGCCAAGGTTACAAAAAAAAATTCTGTTGCACTTAAAGCGGAGGTTCCGCTGCAACTTTTTTTTTTTTTTTTTTTTAGCATTCAATGTGGTTTTAGCATACTAATGTGTACTCACATTTTTGGTGTCTTCATATAAACCCTCTTGGTTTTCGTTATATAGAACAACTTATATTCTGCTTTCCTTGCCGTTTCCATTTTGCTTGTGGGCATTGTGAAGCCCACAAGCAATCACTTCCTGGAAGCGAGCATTGTTCACAGCGAGTAGCGCCGTAAACATATTGGTTGCCATCACAACGGGCGGCGTCATAGAAATAACACGCCCCTTTGTGATGGTATGCAGAAACACATAGAACACAGAACACATCCCAGAACACATTGCAGCAAAGACCCACACTGCATTGTTACGCCGGGGAAAGGCTTAGAAACGCCTACTCCCGCGGGAGCCGAATCCCGGAAGTCATGCTAATATACGGTAACTTTATATGATTTTAAAAATGTATATGGCTTTTAATGAAGTATATAGTGGAATGATTGTGTTGGCATATAGATGATTTTTGGGGTGGAACTCTGCTTTAAGGTTCCTAAGAGCACAGTGGCCTCCATAATCCTTAAATGGAAGATGTTTGGGACGACCAGAACCCTTCCTAGAGCTGGCCGTCCGGCCAAACTGAGCTATCGGGGGAGAAGAGCCTTGGTGAGAGAGGTAAAGAAGAACCCAAAGATCACTGTGGCTGAGCTCCAGAGATGCAGTCGGGAGAAAGTTGTAGAAAGTAAACCATCACTGCAGCCCTCCACCAGTCGGGGCTTTATGTCAGAGTGGCCCGACGGAAGCCTCTCCTCAGTGCAAGACACAGGAAAGCCCGCATGGAGTTTGCTGAAAAAAAAACACCTGAAGGACTCCAAGATGGTGAGAAATCAGATTCTCTGGTCTGATGAGACCAAGATAGAACTTTTTGGCCTTAATTCTAAGCGGTATGTGTGGAGAAAACCAGGCACTGCTCATCACCTGTCCAATACAGTCCCAACAGTGAAGCATGGTGGTGGCAGCATCATGCTGTGGGGGTGTTTTTCAGCTGCAGGGACAGGACGACTGGTTGCAATCGAGGGAAAGATAAATGCGGCCAAGTACAGGGATATCCTGGATGAAAACCTTCTCCAGAGTGCTCAGGACCTCAGACTGGGCCGAAGGTTTACCTTCCAACAAGACAATGACCCTAAGCACGCAGCTAAAATAACGAAGGAGTGGCTTCACAACAACTCCCTGACTGTTCTTGAATGGCCCAGCCAGAGCCCTGACTTCAACCCAATTGAGCATCTCTGGAGAGACCTAAAAATGTCCGTCCACCAACGTTTACCATCCAACCTGACAGAACTGGAGAGGATCTGCAAGGAGGAATGGCAGAGGATCCCCAAATCCAGGTGTGAAAAACTTGTTGCATCTTTCCCAAAAAGACTCATGGCTGTATTAGATCAAAAGGGTGCAAATACTAAATACTGAGCGAAGGGTCTGAATACTTAGGACCATGTGATATTTCACTTTTTCTTTTTTAATAAATCTGCAAAAATGTCAACAATTCTGTGTTTTTCTGTCAATATGGAGTGCTGTGTGTACATTAATGAGGAAAAAAATTAACTTAAGAGATTTTAGCAAACGGCTGCATTATAACAAAGAGTGAAAAATTTAAGGGGGTCTGAATACTTTCCGTACCCACTGTATATGCACCAACTGTATATTAAAAGGGGTTGTAAAGGTTCATGTGTTTTCACCTTAATGCATCCTATGGACGCCGAATGCAGGACTCAGGAGCGCACCCGCAAGAGAACCCCCTAGGGAGAGCGCTTCCCAGATGGGGTTATCTGAAGCAGGGAGGAGCCGAGAGAGCCGCCGGGGGACCCCACAAGACGGCGATCAGGGCCACTCTGTGCAAAACAAACTGCACAGTGGAGGTAAGTATGATATATGTTTGTTATTTAAAAAAAAAAACAAAAAAAAAAAACGAACCTTTACAACCACTTTAAGGCCTACATGCCCAGCCACTGCATATATGCGTATTGCTGGCATAAAGGGGTTAATAGGCAGTGAATATGGGGACCCCAAGAAAAGAAACTTGGCACGGCAGCGCTGTCATATATTGTCTGTAGTCCATATGAATGCCTTTTGGAGATTCCAAAAGGTAGTGGTAGAGGGGGACTGGATGTGGATTTTCACAGGTTATCAAAATGTGGACAAAGTCATTACTTGGGCCCGGTTGGCCTGTATTCAGCAGATCAGAGATCAGTCTGTTTAGGCGCATTGTTGAGTCCATTTAACATTCTGCCATTTCACCCAACCCTGATGAAGAGGGATTACGTGCAACCCGAAACACGTTGGATGTCCCTTGCACTGCTTAAAATCTGGAGGAAAACGCTTGGACAGCCGCACTCCAAAAAAGGTTATTTTATTTAAAACAAAAGCACAAACAACATGCCACAGCAAAAAAACAGCAAGTATGAGCTGACGTTTCACACTGCGATTCAGTGCTTAATCATAGCTGATCCTTTGCACTGCTTGTTATAATCAGCTAAACAATAAAGACCTTTTCATTTTTGGTGCTCTCTTTTACCCATTAGGTCCCTTTCACAGTAATACGTTTTTCCCTTACAAGAAAAAAAAAAAACAAGAAAAATGTTTCCCTTTAAATCCTATGGGACTTTTCACATCGCTGCGCTGTGGATGCGGTGCATATTGAAGAGAGGGGGGGGGGGGGGGGAGGGTTGGGGCCAACACTGACATGTTTTAGTTCTTTAACTTTTCTGTCTAAACATGTTACAAATCGAGTTGCTATGTGATGCACAAGCCATATAAAAGTAAGAAAATAGTTCCTCTTACCTTCCCTGACTGAGACAAATCCTCATGTGTGTCTCACACGCTCCCCCTCCCAGACACTGCAGCTCACAGTGGGAGAGTTTGAGTAGCGCATGCAGGGCTGTCAATCCAGAAAGCAATGGGTGGGACAAGGCGTGGCCAGGTAATGATTACTAAGCCACAGTCACACAGCAATGACAATTCTGACAGTCACACCTCTACAACATCTCATCCCAATGTAGTAGAAGCAGGCACAGCGTAAATGAGAGTGGCAACTCATCTCTGAACAGGGGCACCCCGTAATGCAGGGTACTGCGCCCTGAGCCCACCTGGTTGTGTGAGAATAGCGAATATTTGCGATTGTCTTCCTGATTCTCCTCCTTGGCCAATCAGGAAGCGGGTCCTGAGTCCTGATTAGCCAGGGAGTCTTAGGACTCCCGGCCAATCGGGTCTCAGAAGGACCCACTTCCTGTTCTGCTGGGAGGAGAAGCAACGGCCCCGGAGCTCCATCTATGCCGCTTACTCCTACCTCATTCCGGTCACCGTGCTGGTCTGTGTGGCCCTAATCCAAGCCCCTAATCTACATGCATGGTGCCGGACGCATGAATTTCTATGGGGTTTTTTTTTTTTTGTTTTGTTTTTAAGCACGTGATTAGAGCCGGAGGCTCAAATTGGCAAAAAAAAAGCAGAGCACTGCGCCCTGAGCCCACCCAGTTGTGTGACAATAGCAAATTAATTCAAAAAGGAAAGTAGAGGGCGGGACTTTGTATGAGGCACACGGACACAAAGAGATAACTTTGATGGAGGACAGCTTTTAATTGGTTCAAATCGCAATACAATTTCATATTTGAATTTTATGCATTTTGCTATATATCAATACTTTTTTATATTTCATCCGAACCAAATATTGCACAATAGTAAATAGTTAATAAATATTCCATCAAGGATATTTCATATATTTGCAGATACACAGTACATATCTTCCAGACATTGCAGTCGCTACCTATGCAACTTGGTAATCCACTAAAACATTTTTTTTAAAAAAGGAGACATAAGCAGGGGGGGATTTGGTATATATTAGAAGGAACGTCCATAAAGG
The DNA here is from genome assembly GCA_029206835.1 of Rana muscosa. Lineage (NCBI taxonomy): Eukaryota > Metazoa > Chordata > Amphibia > Anura > Ranidae > Rana > Rana muscosa. The sequence goes on from CM055126.1 coordinate 36,516,424, forward strand.
TTGATGGGTATATACACTTTCACAGAGGTCCCCACATTTGGGGTTACCCTACATAGTTTACAACCACTTTGAATATTATTTTTCCACCCTCACGGGGCGTTGTCAGTATGGGTCGTTGTCGCCCTGCCATGCCTCCCCAGCTCCCGGTCGCGACGCCCTCTGGCTGGTCCGTGACTCTCGTGGACGCACCGCCCCCATGCAGACGCATCCGTAAGTTCTGTGGGTTAAATGTATGGGTGGGGGATTTTTCTCCTATTCTATGTTTGCCCACCAGTTCTGTAGCATTCTTTTAGATCATTAAAATGTATCTGTCTTTTTCATCCCCAGATGATCACTTCGGTTTTTGCTCCTGATGAGCGGCCCGCAAGGCCCGAAATGCATAGAGCTAATATCTACCGATAAGTGTATATACCCATCAACCTTTATGGACGTTCCTTCTAATATATACCAAATCCCCCCCTGCTTATGTCTCCTTTTTTAAAAAAAATGTTTTAGTGGATTACCAAGTTGCATAGGTAGCGACTGCAATGTCTGGAAGATATGTACTGTGTATCTGCAAATATATGAAATATCCTTGATGGAATATTTATTAACTATTTACTATTGTGCAATATTTGGTTCGGATGAAATATAAAAAAGTATTGATATATAGCAAAATGCATAAAATTCAAATATGAAATTGTATTGCGATTTGAACCAATTAAAAGCTGTCCTCCATCAAAGTTATCTCTTTGTGTCCGTGTGCCTCATACAAAGTCCCGCCCTCTACTTTCCTTTTTGAATACTAAACCCGGGATGGAGGAGGGGATCTGAACGGCCCCTGAACCTCATTTAAAGTCCCAAAAAACCCCTTCTTTTTTTCTCCTTTTTTATCAATAGCAAATTAATATTTGCTATTTTCTTCCTGATTCTCCTCCTTGGCCAATCAGGAAGGGGGTCCTGAGTCCCGATTGGCCAGGGAGTCTTAGGTCTCCCAGCCAATCGGGTCTCAGGAGGACCCACTTCCTGTTCGACTGGGAGGAGAAGCAACAGCCCCGGAGCTCCATCTATGCCGCCTACTCCAACATGTACACCGGCTTCAACTCCTTCCTCACTCTGGTCACTGTGCTCTGCAACGTGCTGGTCTGTGTGGCCCTCATCAGGATACACCGACAGTTCGTGCAGAGAACCTCCCTGGCCACCGACACCCGCATTTCCGACTTCAGGCGGCGGTGGAGCTTTAGGAGGATCTCCAGGGCTGAGATCCAGATGGTCATTGTCCTCATCGGCACCACTGTGGTGGTGCTCATCTGCTCCACCCTTCTAGTGGTGAGTCCCAGGAAGTGTGTGTGTGTGTGAGAGAGAGAGAGAGAGAGTGTGAGTTATTGTAGAACTGGAGAGCCCAGCATGCCAGGATAGAAGAAGCAAGAGGCTATTGTAGCTGAAGAACTTCTAGCCCAGCATGCCAGGGCAGGAGTAGATGGCTATTGTAGTTGCAGAACATACATATGGGGGAAGAGAGGATGGCTGCTGCAGCTATTGAACAAAAGAGCACTGCATGCCTGGGCAGAGGGGGGGGGGGGGGGGTTTACTGATCGCCGCCTTCCTGCATGTCTCCTGCAGGGGGGGGTGGGCGCAGTTCCCCCTCCCCCTAAATATTAAGCACCAGCCACCACTGGCTCTGAATTCAGGAGCAGTGCACCATTTTTGTCTCCCCCCCCCCCCCCCCATCTCCGATGACAGGAAGCTGCATTATGTGGACTTCACTGGCACGATCAGGTATGGGTGGGACTTTGCAGGGGACCTTCAAGAAAAACTGTCAGTGCATATGTACTTATAATTAAGTTCTAAAGCACCTATTTTTTAATGGCCGTATGTTTAAGCTCAGGATCACAAACTATCAAAACCTGCACATTGTATTTGCCTCCCCCCTACCTTCCCTTAACCAACATCTCAAAAGTGAACTTTTTCCTTTAGGCATCCAAAAAGTTTAACATCGGAAATTTGTACCCAATAGCCAGACACTGAAGTCACATCATTTTCTGGATTTGTATTTTTATTTTGGTACAATTTAACCCAGTCAGCCATTGACATCATGTACATTATATATACTGAATTAAGTTAAAAAAAAATGAACTTAAAGAACTCCAGGTGAATGTAACAAAAAGCCCCATGTGTGTACACACTGCAAACATTTCATTTTTTAGAGAACATCTCTAGCCAAACAATGTTTGGGTAGCGTAGGGAATGGTTAGATTCCCTGCCATTTTTTTAATTGCTGTCTGTGAGAAATAAAAAAGGAAAAAGAAGAAGAAAAAAAAAAAAAAGGAAAAAAGGAGAACAAAGAAAGGAAAAGAAGAAAAAAGGAAAAAGAAGAAAAAAAAAAAAAAAAAAAGGAAAAAGAAGAAAAATGAAAAAAGGAAATAAGAAGAGAAAAGAAAAAAAAAAGTGGGAAGGAAAAAAAAAAAAGGGAGTAAAAAGGAAAAAATAAAAGTTGTCCTTTAAGCTCTTTAAATGCTTAGGGAGGAGTTTAAATACTGCCCTGCCCTGGAGGTACCTGCTTTATGGACCCGAGGCCACCTTGTAAAGTGAGTTCATCCCAAAGATTTTCACGCACACAGAAGACTTCAGGCTCAGGTAAAGCAGACAAGGAAGTCCAATAAGGGAGCCAAGGTCTGTCAGTGCCACTGCTCAATGTAGCAGGACCTCTTCATTGCCCATAAATTGGTATTCTAATTCCTCTATGCCTCCCCCAACTCAGGAACTCAGTTTCTTGCTCATGTGGGGGTCGTGCTTGGAGCCCCCCATACATCCAGGGCTCTTTGTGACGGTGGGGTTCTCTTCCCACTGTTCTGGGGTCTTTGCTTGGATAGACAAAGCATGAACAGAGCCAGCCAGCTCTTCTTTCAGCAAGTCGTTGACCAGTCTGTGCCTCTGTATGAGAGGCTTCCCGCTGAACGCCTCGGACACCACCACCACTTTAAAGTGAGTCTCTGACCCAGGAGGCACGGCGTGCATGTGACTCTCATTGAGTACCTCTAGGTGGCAGGGTGCTAGGCTCTGAGTCAGCTTGGACCTGATGGACGTCTCCACGGGCTTCTCCATTGTGTTCTGTGATGTGGAATAATATCTCGATGACGCCAAGACAGATGGGATGTGCCGCGAAGACTGGAGGAACCGCAATGAAAGCATCAGCACCACAGTTCTGTCCTTAGCTGGAAAAATTAAAAAAATATTACCAATTCGCAAATCCATAAAAGTACAACCAACCAACCAGTAGACTGTGGAATGCAGCATTTCCTGGGCTGTGACCCCAATATTCTGTATATAAAACCAGTGCCCGCTGTGCCCGCTCCTTCCTGGAGACTTGTAGCTTCACCAAAGCAGTGTATTCCTATCAGCATCATTACATCACCACCTGCTGTAGAGAGAAGAGCCGGGGGTCTCAGGCTGCCAGTCTGCCTTGTCTATTCTTACTGCCCAATTTGATTGAAAGGCCAGGAGTTTCCTGGTCTGCCCTGTCCACCATGACATCATACATAGTCTGTCCCGCCCACTATGACATCATACCTTGACTGACAAGCCAGGAAACTCAGGGTCTGTCCTCCCCACCATGACATCATACCTTGCCTGACCCTGAGTATCCCAGCATGTCAGTCCTGCCCACCATGACATCATACCTTGCCTGACAAGCCAGGAGACTCTGGGTCTGTCCCGCCCACTATGACATCATACCTTGACTGACAAGCCGGGAGACTCTGGGTTTGTCCCACCTACCATGACATCATACCTTGCCTGAGTATCCCAGCATGTCAGTCCTGTCCACCATGACATCATACCTTGCCTGACAAGCCGGGAGACTCTGGGTCTGTCCCGCCCACCATGACATCATACCTTGACTGACAAGCCAGGAAACTCCGGGTCTGTCCCGCCCACCATGATATACATTTCTTAAAACTGCAGCTGAGAAGAAGTAAAAGGTAAACTAACCTTTTAACCACTTGCCCACCTGCTTGTGGTAAAATGTACTGCGAGCGGCAGAAGCTGCGACATACTGGTAAGCATGCGTGGTGAGCATGCGCACTTCATGGGGAGCAATTCCATGACTGCTGTATCTGGTGGACACCAATGAAACCTGAAGGCCGACCCCTCTGGAAAGTGCTAGCTGACTGGCTGCCAGGCTGAGCTACTGTTGTCACCGGCCCCAGATCTCTCCATATATTCTTACAGGGCGCCGGCCCCCCTTTATGAAGCCAGGATACTTGTTAAAGAGGACATGTCATGAAACAAAGGCTGACCCGCTCCTGAAAAACACTTGTTGACTGGCTGCCAGGCTGAGCTACTGTTGTCACCGGCCCCCAGTTCTCGCCATATATTCCTCTCTACAGCCTCTGATGAGCTGACACCCCCTCCCCCTCCTCCACCAGGTACAGCCAGGATACCACTCATAAAACAAACAGAGGTCGACCCCTCCTGAAAAATGCTCTTTAAATGGCTGCCAGGCTGAGCTACTGTTATATATTCTTACAGGGTGTTTACCCCCCCCCCCTGCTGAAAAGTCAGGACACTACTTAAAGGGGACACGTCATGAAACAAAGGCTGACCCCCCCCCCCCACCTCCTGGAAAATGCTTGTTAACTGGCTGCCAGGCTGAGCTACTGTTGTCGCCGGTTCCAGTTCTCTCTTTATATTGCTCTACAGCGTCTGATGAGCCGACACCCCCCCTCCCCCACATTTTACAGCCAGAATAACCCCCTTAAAGGGGTCATGTCATGAAAGAAACACGAAGGCCGAGCCCTCCTGAAAATGCTAATTGATGGCTGCCCAGCTCATGCAATGGCTTTCATGCTACCCGGAAGATGCTGGCAGATCAGGACTTCCCTGGCTGCATGCTTGTTCTAGAAGGGTTACCATGGCAGCCAGGTATTTTCAGAAGGAGGCCACGAATGGGTCAGTGTCCCTGTCAGGAAGGCTGACGCCTCTGGAAAATGCTAGTTGGCTGGCTCCATGTTTCCAGAGTCCCTGACCCAGAAGATGACGGCAGATTAGGACTTCACTGGCTGCATGCTTGTTCCTAGAAGGGTTGTCATGGCAGCCAGGCAATTGGCATTTTCAGGAGGTCAGTGTCTGTCAGGAAAGGCTTCCATTCCTCCTGTAGAAGGATGTATTATCAGGTGAGATCAGTTTGTACAGGAATTGGGGACAGGTGACACCAGGTGGGGGAGGGGTGACTACTAATACAACCCCCAATATCAGATACTTACCACACACACGGTGGACGTCCTTGACAGAAACCGGAAGTGACGTGTTGGAGTTTCTGACAAGTGGGCTAATTTAACAGAACATGCCAGGAGGAGCGCAATGCACCCTGGGAGCTGTAGTGGCTCCGCACTGCATGTTGGGAGATGTAGTCTCTGCAGCGCCTCTCCTTGTTAGCACGGCGGACACAGGAAACTACCCTCCTAGCATGCAACGGGGGAGCGAATCCCGGGAGTCCTAATTATTAACGAGGAGTTATTTTACATATGTGTCCTCCACGTGAGAGTTTTTTTTCTATAGCAGTGTAATGAGCGTGTGATAGAGAGAAAACTAAGGAGAACCGGCGTTCACCTCACTGACCGGTAATACGGCATTCCACATGTGGCCACAAGGTGGCGGGCTTGTCACATATATCTCTATCTCTAGTCTATCTATGCCTATAGCTATACCTATCTATATTTACTGTATACTTATATCTATACCTATCTATATTTGCTGTATACTTATATCTATATCTATCTATATTTACTGTATACTTATATCTATACCCATCTATATTTATATCTATACGTATCTATATTTACTGTATACTTTATATCTATATCTATCTATATTTATATCTATAGATATCTATATTTATATCTATACCTATCTATATTTATATCTATATTTATATCTTTACCTATCTATATTTATATCTTTACCTATCTATATTTATATCTATACATAGCTATATTTATATCTTTATTTATATCTATACATATCTATATTTATATCTTTACATATCTATATTTATATCTATACATATCTATATTTATATCTTTACATATCTATATTTATATCTTTACATATCTATATTTATACCTACAGTGGGTCCGGAAAGTATTCAGACCCCCCCTAAATGTCTCACTCTTTGTTATATTGCAGCCATTTGCTAAAATCATTTAACATACCTCCCAACATGCACGGATTGTGTGGGAACTTCCCGCACCGACACTAATTTCCCGCACACCCGCGAGAGGAGCGAATTTCCCGCAATGGAAGGAAGGACGGGCAGGCGGCGGCAGCGGTAAGTTCCACACCTCTCCCCAGATGTCGGTAACTTTCGTCCTGCGCCTGTGGCACCCCCCCCTCAACATCTGTCACTGATGTCTGAAACCGCACCCCCCCCCGCTCAGCAAATTTCACTGATGTCCGGAAACGAAAAGCCCCCCCCCCCGCGCCCCCCCCCCGCTTAACAACTTTCACTGATGTCCTGGAAAAAAAAACCCTCCGTTCTAGAATGTCCCGCAGTGGACATTTCAAAAGTTGGGAGGTATGATTTAAGTTCATTTTTTTTCCTCATTAATGTACACACAGCACCCCATATTTATATATTTATTAAAAAAGAAAAACTGAAATATCACATGGTCCTAAGTATTCAGACCCTTTGCTGTGACACTCATATATATAACTCAGGTGCTGTCCATTTCTTCTGATCATCCTTGAGATGGTTCTACACCTTCATGTGAGTCCAGCTGTGTTTGATTATACTGATTGGACTTGATTAGGAAAGCCACACACCTGTCTATATAAGACCTTACAGCTCACAGTGCATGTCGGAGCAAATGAGAATCATGAGGTCAAAGGAACTGCCTGAAGAGCTCAGAGACAGAATTGTTGCACTCTTTTTTTATGTTTATTAAAAGTCAGCAGCTACAAAAAGTGTACACTTACCTGCTCCACTGTCCAGCGCCGCGCCGCCTGGAGCTCCGCTCCTCTCCCCCCCCCCCTTCTCCGCCGGCGCCTCCATTCATTGTGTGGGCACCCGACCGTGACAGCTTTCGGTTACACGGCCGGGCACTCACTGCGCATGCGCGAATGGCGCAGCGCTCTCTGAATGGACAGGCGATCGCCTGGGACCTGTCACGTCCCAGGTGATCGCCTACAGGGAGGGGCCGCCACAAGGCGATATGACGTATCGCCTAGGCGACCACAGGGCGGAAGGAGGAAGTGGGACAGGAAGTCCCACTCCTACTGAAGCCCCCACTCCCCCCCAAAAAAAAATTACATGCCAAATGTGGCATGTAAGGGGGCGAGGAGTGGCTAAAGCGGAAGTTCCAAATTTGGGTGGAACTCCGCTTTAAGGTTCCTAAGAGCACAGTGGCCTCCATAATTCTTAAATGGAAGACGTTTGGGACGACCAGAACCCTTCCTAGAGCTGGCCGTCCGGCCAAACTGAGCTATCGGGGGGAGAAGAGCCTTGGTGAGAGAGGTAAAGAAGAACCCAAAGATCACTGTGGCTGAGATGCAGTCGGGAGATGGGAGAAAGTTGTAGAAAGTCAACCATCACTGCAGCCCTCCACCAGTCGCGGCTTTATGGCAGAGTGGCCCACAGAAGCCTCTCCTCAGTGCAAGACACATGAAAGCCGCATGGAGTTTGCTAAAAAACACCTGAAGGACTCCAAGATGGTGAGAAATAAGATTCTCTGGTCTGATCAGACCAAGATAGAACTTTTTGGCCTTAATTCTAAGCGGTATGTGTGGAGAAAACCAGGCACTGCTCATCACCTGTCCAATACAGTCCCAACAGTGAAGCATGGTGGTGGCAGCATCATGCTGTGGGGGTGTTTTTCAGCTGCAGGGACAGGACGACTGGTTGCAATCGAGGGAAAGATCAATGTGGCCAAGTACAGGGATATCCTGGACGAAAACCTTCTCCAGAGTGCTCAGGACCTCAGACTGGGCCGAAGGTTTACCTTCCAACAAGACAATGACCCTAAGCACACAGCTAAAATAACGAAGGAGTGGCTTCACAACAACTCCGTGACTGTTCTTGAATGGCCCAGCCAGAGCCCTGACTTAAACCCAATTGAGCATCTCTGGAGAGACCTAAAAATGGCCGTCCACCAACGTTTACCATCCAACCTGACAGAACTGGAGAGGATCTGCAAGGAGGAATGGCAGAGGATCCCCAAATCCAGGTGTGAAAAACTTGTTGCATCCTTTCCCAAAAAGACTCATCAAAAGGGTGCAAATACTAAATACTGAGCAAAGGGTCTGAATACTTAGGACCATGTGATATTTCAGTTTTTCTTTTTTAATCTGCAAAAAATGTCAACAATTCTGTGTTTTTCTGTCAATATGGGGTGCTGTGTGTACATTAATGAGGAAAAAAAATGAACTTAAATGATTTTAGAAATTGGCTGCAATATAACAGAGAGTGAAAAATTTAAAGGGGTCTGAATACCTTCCGTGCCCACTGTGTATGTGTGTGTGTAATATATATATATATATTTACTGTATATTTATATCTATATCTATATTAATATTTATATCTATATATTTTTATCTCTATACCTATTTGCATACCTATCTACATCTACTGTATATTTATACCTATCTATAACTGTATTTATGTCCATACCTATTTATATCTAGATTACTATCTATATCTATATCCACACCTATCTATAACTATATTTATATCTATAGTCATACCTATCTATATCTATATTAGTTCTATCTATATTGATATCTATACCTGTTTATATCTATATTATTTATATTTATATCTATAGCCATACCTATCTATATCTATACGGTACTTATATTTATACCTATCTATATCTATCAATCCTTCCCATTCCTATCTATCTCTCTATCTATATATCCATCTATCTATCTATCTATCTATCTATCTATCTATCTATCTATCTATCTATCTATCTATCTATTCTATCTATCTATCTCTCTATCTCTCTATCTATCTATCTCTCTATCTATCTATCTATCTATCTATCTATCTATCTATCTATCTATCTATCTATCTATCTATCTATCTCTCTATCTATCTATCTATCTATCTATCTATCTATCTATCTATCTATCTATCTATCTCTCTATCTCTCTATCTATCTCTCTATCTATCTATCTCTCTATCTATCTATCTATCTATCTATCTATCTATCTATCTATCTATCTATCTATCTATCTATCTATCTATCTATCTATCTATCTATCTATCTATCTCAAAACTGATCAACTGCATGAATTGAGCTAAACATCAATCACTTGTACATGTTAAGTTCTGATCAATAATGAGTATTAATTGGTCATATTGAGACGATCACTGTGGGTCTAATTTTGTGCTCCCAAGCGATCGGAGGTGGTGAACCGCGGAAATCGCTTGTGGCGGCCACACGCGCTTTGATTTTTTAAAATAAATCCTGATTGATGTGTGACCTGATCAAACCGATGGAATTAGCGAACAATTGGATTTAGTTGGTTCAGTATACTTTTGAAAGTGTTTTGTTATATCTTTAAAAAAATATATAATCTGTTGATCTTGCCAGAAATGCCATGTGCCACATTATCTTCCTGCTCAGGTCAGCTCTGTGAGCTACAGAACTCCGACCCCTGTGGTGTGCAGGTAATGATGGGGGGGGGTGTCTGTAGCCTTGTCACAATATGGCAGCACTAGGTCACTCCAGGGCAGGACTACAGAACCCCACCCACTATGATATGTTGATGGTGGGGGGGGCAGAGTCTGTAGTCCTGTCCTAAGGTGGCAACCCTAGGTCACCGCAGGACAGGACTACAGAACCCTGCCCCCTCTGGTAAGAAGATGATGATGGGGCGGAGTCTGTAGTCCTGTCCTAAGGTGGCAACACTAGGTCAGCCCAAGACAGGACTTCAAAACCCCGCCCCCTCTGGTATGACAATTATGACAGGGACAGAGTCTGTAGTCCTGTCCCAAGCTCACCCCAGGACAGGAAGTGTGTTACTGGCAGGATCACCAGGTGAATATAAAGGGAAAAAATATAAATGAATGACGCCACCACATCCAAGGACCGGTTGGACCTCATACCAAATTATCAATGCCAAAAAGCCTGTGCCGAACTGAGATCCATAGTGAAGAAAATGTTGGCATTATATAAATGAGCGGAAATTTTTTTTAGTAGTTGAAGGCGCTCGTCCTACAAGACATGACCTTCATAAGATATAACTGCTTTGGATCATGTCACGTCATGTACGACTATATATATATATATATATATATATATATATGTATATATATATATAATGTAGAGAGAGAGAGAGATAGATTTATATAGAACGAGACTTATCTCAAATGTAAAGCTTCAAGGACGTTGTCCACGATTTCCCACTTTTATGAAAAGAAAAGTTCAAAAAGTCGAAGGGTTACCCGTGCAAGGGTTATGAAGCATCTCTCTGCTAAAAATGAATCCTTCCTTGAGCCTCTCGGATTTTTCTTGCAGCCCCACTACTGTGGTCTCAAGCTTAGGGCCTCTGTCTGTTTCTCCTAAAGTCACTGTTTAGCGGTTCTTAGCTGCCTGGGCTCACCCCGGTTGAAGACAATCTCTTTGGGTGGAGCCCTCAGCTAGTCATCCCCAAACTAAAAGGGTTTCTGCACTGCCCATCTAGGACTCTACAAAGCATCCGGACTCCAGGACCGAGGACAGGACTTACCAATTCCTGAGAAATCCAATAAGTCCCTTGGTAAGGCCCTCCTGCCTCTTGGGTGGAGACCTCCTCTATCTCCATGGGTGGAGTCCTCAGCCGCAGTCATCCCCAAACTAAAAGGGCTTCTGTACTGCCCATCTAGGACTCTGCAAAGCATCCGGACTCCAGGACCCAGAACAGGACTTACCAATTCCTGAGAAATCCAACAAGTCCCTTGGTAAGGTCCTCCTGCCTCTTGGGTGGAGACCTCCTCTATCTCCATGGGTGGAGTCTTTAGCCACAGTCATTCCCAAACTAAAAAAAAATTCTTGTGTGCAATTGCACAATCAGTGGGTGCTGGTTGTCAACAAAATGTGGACTTGGATGTGGAGTTGGAGGCTTCATCCCATCCAGGACTATACAAAGCTTTCAGGCTCCAGGACAGGACATGCCAAGTCCTGAGCAATCCAACAAGTTCCTCCTGAACCCCTAATATACTCTGGTTCTCAGGCTTAGGACCCCTGTCTGTTTCTCTCCAAGTTTCGGTGCGCATATGTACATCATCTAGCCGTTCTTAGGTGGCCTGGCTCACCTTGTCTCTTGGGTGGAGGCCTCCTCTATCCCCTCTATCTTGTGTGGAGTCCTGAGCCACAGTTATCCCTAAGTCAAAAAGAACTTATGAGCAGCTGCACAATCAGTGAGTGCTGTTTGCCCAAAAAATGTGGACCAAGAGTAGGAGGTTTCATCCCACCCAAGACTACAAAGCTTTCAAGCTACAGGACCCAGATTAGGACTTGCCAAATCCAAAGAAATGAATCAAGCTCCTTGGTGGAGCCCTCCTGTCTCCTGGATGGAGACTTCCTTCATCTGCTCAGGTTTAATCCCGAGCCACAGTCATCCCCAAACCAAAAAGAACCTGTGTGCAGTTGCAAAATCAGTGGGTGCTGGTTGCCAACAAAAATGTGGACTTAGCATTAGAGACTTCATCCCAGCCAAGACTCTACAAAGCCTCCAAGGCCAGAACAGGACCAGCCAAACTCAGAGAAATCATGCCTCCTGGGTGGAGACTTTCTCTACCCCAATGGGTGGAGCCCCGAGCCACAGTCATCCATAGACCAAAAGGGCTTGTGCACATCTGTCAAATCAGTGGGTGCTGGTTGCCCAAAAAATGTGGACCCAAGGTTGGAAGCTTCATGCCTCTTAAGACTCTACAAAGCCTCCAGGCTTCAGGATCTAGGCAGGACTTGCCGCGCCCTAAGCAATCCAACAAGCTTATCTTCCCCTTACAAAATCCATATCCTGGAGCACCCTGCTATAATAAGAAAGAGATCATAAGGCTGAAATCTGTTCCCAAACTGGCAACTTAAAATTGAACCTATGCTTTCTCAGGACCATTAAAGAGGAAGTAAACCTAAAAAAAATTTTGCTGAAAGAAAAAGGCATAATTGTGGCACTTACCTGAGATCGAAGCCTCCGAAGCGCTCCTCGTTCCCCTCCGCCGCCATGTCCCCTCCGACCGTCTTCCGGGTATCGCCGCTCCGGCGCTGTGATTAGCCGGCACAGCGATGACGTCACACGCATGCGCGCGGGTTCAGCATTCTCCAATTCAGAAAACCGGCATGCTCAGTGCGCCTGTGCCGTTGTCTTTTTTTCCTAAAATTGGGTGACAATTGTCCCCCAGTTGTGCTCCTGTGTTATCACTCATGGCCCTTGGTGGAGGCTACAAGCAGGAGTGCTAACTCAGATTGGGCAGGAATGTTCCTCCATCGGGAGGCCAGTCCACAGAATAAATGTGCAGTCAAGTGCAGGTAGACAGGAAGTAGCTGAAAGAGGCTGGAGCAAATTAGCAGCACTGGAATATAACAAAAAAGAAAGGCAATTGTTTACGGTACACAGGGGGAGATTTACTAAAACTCGACACAGAATCTGGTGCAGCTCTGCATGGTAAACAATCAGCTTCTAGATTTTATTGTCAAAGTTTAATTGAACAAGCTGAAGTTAGAAGCTGATTGATTACTAGGCACAGCTGCACCAGATTCTGTGCGCTCTAGTTTTCGTAAATCTCCACCACAGCAAATGGAATGCCATCCAGTTAGGGTTTATATAGTACAGGAAATATTTAAATATTTTATAATAAATATGCAATCTTTATGTGTTGGGGCAATCAGTAACACTGCTCTTTTTATGAGAGATGATTATGTTGAAATAAATTATAGTATGTTTTAAATCTGTTTGCAGACCCTAAATAATTAAGATAGCATACACCAATGTCAATCAGTGCAGTACAAAATGATTTTGGTCCTATAAAATAAAATTAATTGGTTATTTTAATATGAAAATAAATAAATAATAACAATAATAATAATAATAATAATAAAAAAAAAAATATATATATATATATATATATATATATATATACAGTTGTACTCATAAGTTTACATACCCTGGCAGAATTTATGATTTCTTGGGCATTTTTCAGAGAATATGAATGATAACACAAAAACTTTTCTTTCACTCATGGTTAGTATTTGGCTGAAAACATTTATTGTCAATCAACTGTGTTTACTCTTTTTAAATCTTAATGGCAACGGAAACTACCCAAATGACCTTGATCAAAAGTTTACATACCCTGATGATTTTGGCCTGATAACAGGCACACAAGTTGACACAAAGGGGTTTGATGGGCTATTAAAGGTAACCATCCTCACCTGTGATCTGTTAGCTTGTAATTAGTGTGTGTGTATAAAAGGTCAATGAGTTTCTGGACTCCTGACAGACCCTCACATCTTTCATCCAGTGCTGCACTGACGTTTCTGGATTCTGAGTCATGGGGAAAGCAAAAGAATTGTCAAAGGATCTGCAGGAAAAGGTAGTTGAACCGTATAAAACAGGAAAGGGATATAAAAAGATATCCAAAGAATTGAGAATGCCAATCAGCAGTGTTCAAACTCTAATCAAGAAGTGGAAAATGAGGGGTTCTGTGGAAACCAAACCACGGTCAGGTAGACCAACTAAAATTTCAGCCACAACTGCCAGGAAAATTGTTCGGGACGCAAAGAAAAACCCACAAATAACTTCAGGTGAAATACAGGACTCTCTGAAAACATGGGGTGTGGCTGTATCAAGATGCACAATAAGGAGACACTTGAAGAAAGATGGGCTGCATGGTGGAGTCACCAGAAGAAAGACATTACTACGCAAATATCACAAAGTATCCCACTTACAATACGCCAAACAGCACAGAGACAAACCTCAAACCTTCTGGCACAAAGTCATTTGGAGTGATGAGACCAAAATTTTGCTTTTTGGCCACAACCATAAACACTTCATTTGGAGAGGAGTCAACAAGGCCTATGATGAAAGGTCCACCATTCCTACTGTGAAACACGAAGGTGGATTGCTGATGTTTTGGGGATGTGTGAGCTACAAAGGCACAGGAAATTTGGTCAAAATTGATGGCAAGATGAATGCAGTATGTTATCAGAAAATACTGGAGGAACATTTCATTCATCAGCCAGGAAGCTGCGCATGGGACGTACTTGGACATTCCAACATGACAATGATCCAAAACACAAGGCCAAGTCCACCTGTCATTGGCTACAGCAGAATAAAGTGAAGGTTCTGGAGTGGCCATCTTAGTCTCCTGACCTCAATATCATTGAGCCACTCCGGGGAGATCTCAAACGTGCCGTTCATATCAGACAGCCCAAGAATTTACAGGAACTGGAGGCTTTTTGCCAAGAGGAATGGGCTGCTTTACCATCTGGGAAGATAAAGAGAAGATAAAAAAAATTCAACATATAAATGGCGCCAACCATAAAAACTTACTTGTGTAGTGTGAAACAACTGCCCCTTTAAGTGTAATATACAGCGAAATAAAATAAAAAATCAATAATAAAGTAATATTTGCACTTTTTGTGGATGTTGCTACACTATTTGCAATTTTGTCATGGGATTTTCTTGTATCCTAGTAAGGAATGGCTTCAAGTGTTTAGAGGTTTGCCACTATAGAATTCACTTTACACATTTATTAGTTGAAGGGAATAGTGCCTTACTTTATTATTAATTTGTATAGATATAGATATATATATCTATATCTATTAAAAAAAACAAAATGATAAAATGTATTAATTTTTATATATATACATATAATATACATATAATATATATATATATATGATATATATATATATACCATATATACTCGAGTATAAGCCGAGTTTTTCAGCACATTTTTTTTGTGCTGAAAATGCCCCCCTCGGCTTAAACTCGAGTCTGTGTCCATCTTCACCTTTGTGCGCCTGATTCCTCTGGACCCCAAACTTGGCACACATGTAGACCCACATATACAAATGTGCAAATTTTTTTTCCAGGAGACCTACGGCCAGGTAGAAATGATTTTTCAAAGCCGGGCACCCCTTCCATAGACTCCCATGTTAAACGTCAGTCTAGTCACACAGCGCCGGAGATCAGGTAGGGAGATTGGGCACAGTGAGGCAAGGGCACAGTGGGGCATGGGCACAGTGACAGTGAGGCATGGGCACAGTGAGGCATGGGCACAGTGAGGCATGGGCACAGTGACAGTGAGGCATTGGCACAATGAGGCATGGGCACAGTGAGGGATGGGCACAGTGCACATGGACACAGTGAGGCATGGGCACAGTAAGGCACAGTGAGGCATGCACATGGACACAGTGAGGCAAAGTGAGGCACAGTGAGGCGTGCAGATGGACACCCTAGGCTTATACTCGAGTCAATACGTTTTCCCAGTTTTTTGTGGTAAAATTAGGTGCCTCGGCTTATATTCGGGTCAGCTTATACTCGAGTATATACGGTGTATATATATATATATATATATATATATATATATATATTTATATTCAAAAAATAAAATATATACTTTGTTACTTATTATTTTATTATAAAAAAAATATAATATTATCTATCGATCTATTTATATATTATATATATTTATATTATATTCAAAAATAAAATATATACTTTGTTCTCTTTGTTCTCCATGTCTAATATTATTACTTATGGAAATGTTGAACATATTTCCTTCCTGGGTGCTATTTTCATATTGCAAAGAACATGTGTGGTCTTTTTTTTCACAGCCCTATAAAATTCTATTTGAGGGTTCTTCAAAACATGCAAGAGACAGATGGAAATTATTAGTGAGTGTTTGGAGTGACTAGTGTCGGTTACAAGGTCAGTACTCAACAAACTGTACATACATTTTATGTGTCAAATAGAAAAAACATTTTCCAACAAAGGGTAGATCATCTTAGGTGGTGAGAAATGGGGATTTCGTTTTTTATAGACAGTTTGAAGATGATGTATAGAACTTGACTTACTAAGGTCAGAGGTTTGTTCACCAAGCTGGCAATTCAGGTGAACCAGTTGGTGTATTCTACCCTGATTTAGGAAAGGTGAATATGATGTACAGGTGCGTGCACGTGAAATGCTTGCATACACTAAAGTTACATCCGTTATCCATACAGGAGCTGACCAGACGATATTTCAAAACAATTTTTTTTTTTTAATGAATTTTAACATTGATTTATTTTTATCTATTATATTTTTCTTAGTAATGCTTTACTAAGAAGTAATAAAAAAAAAAGCAATATTGAAGTATCTAATTTTGTTTTAATATTACATTTTTATTTTTCTAAGAATCTTTCAAATTAAATTTTTTTTTTATTATTTAAAGATAACCCTTTGGTAACATTTTCTAGGCAGTGATACACATTCTTCTTTATTTTTTATTACACTTTTATTATCATTTAGTTGTAAAGTATGGAACTATGATAAATTAATTGTTGTAAAATTTAAATATTTATTTTAAACATGCCAATTGTATCATTTATGTTTTTTTTTTTTTTGGTAATCTTTTTTTTTGTAAAATTTAATTAGTGTTTACTGTAGATTGTACAGCTTGTTTATTGATATTGTTTATGCCGTGCTGTGCCCATGTGTGTAGATATGTGTCTGGGGAAGGTTTCAGACAGTTAATTTGGGAATTTTTTTAAAATTCCCTTATCAAAGACAGTGTAAAAATTTGAACCCAGTGTTGGCCTGCCGTGCACATGCGCATAATCATATGCTCCTGAGATTTTTTATTTGGAAATTGTGCACAGACATTTCTTTAATAAACCCATGGAAAAAAAAATAATTGTACAAATACATTTTAATTGGTAAAAATCTTCATGTATCCATAGGCAAATTTAGAGGTCTTACTTTACCAAAATTGATGGAGCAGGTAGTGAACATTCAAAGTGAAATAAATAAAAAGAAAATACTTTTTTAGAGATGTACTATTCATACTATTATCATGTCATATTATTTAAACAATATATGTATCGTTAAACATGACAAATAGATACATTTTTGGGGGATTCATTTACAAAAAATTTAACTTTCACGGTTTTTATTTGGTAGTTTATGCATCAACATCATTTTGAAAGGTTTTTATTTTTTATAAAAGCAAAATTGTTCAATATTAACCATTTTCATGAAAGAAAGAAAAAAAGAAAGAAAGAAAGAGAGAAGGAAAGAGAGAAACCATTTCCTGCTTTTGTATTTAATATTATTTATTTAGTTTTAGCAAAAATATACAAAATTGCAGTACAGGTTGAAACAATGAAGAGTTGAGGCAAATCAAACATGACTACTAACAGAAATTCTGCGTAAAAATATAAGCCTGCTTTAAAACCATGTAATACTGAATTTATTTTAAATAATTTATATTCCACATTTTAGTTTTAAATATATATATATATATATATATATATATATATATATATATATATATATATATACTGTATATATGGAAAAATTATCTCTCAAGCCCCGTACACACGATCGGTTTGACTGATGAAAACCGTCCGATGGATGGTTTTCATCAGACCAACCGATCGTGTATGGTACCCATCGGTCTTTTTTCCATCGGTTGAAAAAAATAGAACATGTTTTAAATTTTTCCGATGGATAAAAAACCGACCGAAAACTCAGATCGTCTATGGGCAAGTCCATCGGATCAAAAACCCACGCATGCTCAGAATCAAGTCGACGCATGCTCAGAAGCATTAAACTTAATTTTTCTCGGCTCATCGGAGTGTTTTACGTCACCGCGTTTGGAACGGTCGGTTTTTTGACTGATGGTGTGTGGGCAAGACTGATGGAAAACAGTTTCATCGGATTTCCGATGGACAAATCCATCGGACGAAAATCCATAGGTTATCCGATCGTGTGTACAGGGCTTTAGTCTTGACATGTATAGTTCATCAGTTTTTGTATTCTCAAAGGTAGATTTTTTACTCTTCTGGTATTTCGTTTATGATATAATATTATTTTCTGTTCATATATTATATATAATTAATTATACCACAATTATAAACTTTACCCATTTAGTTTAAAAGAAATCATTTTACTTATTTAGTATATACATGATAAAAAAAAATTAAGTTGTTTGATTTAAACAATAATGAGCATTAGTTTTAAGATTTTTTTTTTTTTTGTGCACAAGGTACAGCAAGAGGTAATTGTGAAAGTTTTTCCCTTTACTACTAATTCTTTGTTGACCTAAATCAGGGAAAATGTAATTTCTTATTTTTTCTACTCTTAATTGAGATAGATGTTTGACACAAACACACAATTTTTTTGGGCTTGCAGCCCTTTGGTAAAATATTCTCTTAATGCTTTAGCATTCATAAATTAGGTTTATTACTACCGTTTTAATTAGCTTTATTTCATTTATTAATATGTCATTAATTAATGTAGAATTTAACGCCGTTTTTAGTATATGTGATGCCTGAGTCAACATTGCACATTTTCTTCTGGGGTTAATTAAGGAGTTCACTTAAGAATGTCACGGAGACAGAGGCAATAGCTTTCCCACTAAATCCTTTTGTGTAACTCTAATGCTGCTGTTTGAATTAGCAACAGAGTATTACATTTCAAACAGTTGTCACTTGTGAAAAAATAAAAATAAAGGTTGTTTGTACTTTATAGCAAATACTTGCAAATTAACTGAGTTAATTAAGTTGAGACTGATATTTTTTTAAGATAGTAACTGTCACTATTACTAAAATAATTAATTGCAGTCACACACATATATATATATATATATATATATATATATATATATATATATATATATTGTATAAATGTTTTTAAATGAGCACGCATCTTAAATTATTTTATTTATTTTGGTTTGTAATAATGATGTGGTTGTATTTTTTTATTTTTTTATTTTTGCACTTCTCTTGGTATCAGAATTGTATTCTTTTATTTTAATGAGCAAATTAATTCTAATGGATCGATCCTAAAAAAATATATTTATAACAGCAGCAAACACAAATTTTATGTTTCAGTGCAATGGCTGTCTTATTTGACCTTAGTTATTTAATTTAATGTTCAAGGACTTTTTATTACACTTATTTCATTGTAAAAACACATTATTTTAATTAATATATTAATAACAACATCAAACACAAAAAATATATAGGTTTTATATATATATATATATATTGTGTTTTTTTCACTGTATATATGTCTTACAGGAGGTTTGCTGCTTATATATATACACACTATATATTTTTCATGGTAGATTATTCTGTAGTGCGGTTCATTATACGTTTTTAACATCAAAACACAAGTTTAATGTTTACGTGCATGGGTTATATGTCTTATTTTTACCTTATCTATTTCATTTCATTTAATGTTTAAGGATTTTTATTACTCTCATTTTATTGTAAAAACACTTTTCTTTTTTTTTCATATATATTTATAACAACATTGAACACAAGTGCAATGGTTATATGTCTTACTTTTACCTAAGCTATTTAATTTAATGTAATGTTTAAAGATTTTTAATTTTCTTATTATTTAAAAAAATATATTTATAACAACATCATACACAAGTTTTTGGTTTAAGTGTAATGGTTATATGTCTTATTTTTTACCTTAGCTATTTAATTTAACTCAATGTTTAAAGACTTGTATTACTCTCATTTCATTGTAAAAACACATTATTTAAAAATATATATATATAAATAAAATAAATCTAATGGTACAAATATATAATACAGGTACCATAAGCATTATCTATTTTTTAAATTTTCCTTTAAAACAGAGATCTCCCTGTGGAGCTAATGAAAATATATCTATGCATGCAAAGAAAGGCATTCTAGAGAAGACAATTCTATTTTATCTCCATTCTTTTTAATATTACATGCCAGCTTGTCTTTTTTCCTGTAGGAGGGGGTATTGCTCACAAAAGTCTGTTTTTCTTTTTTCCGTGTGCGTAGCTCTACAGATGGCGTTCAGGACCTTTTACGCTACAACTGTCTCCCCTGTGCTAGTCGTCTATGGAGAGCAATGTGTGAAATGCAGATTTTTGTACATTTTTTATTTTTTTTATTTTATTTTTTTCCACTTCATGTACAAAAATGTAGTGACAGCTCTTTTAACACAGACATGCATAAATGTCATGATTTTTTTTTACATTTTTGGTATGCAAAATTAACTGTTAAATACTTAATTTAACAATCTAAATTTCTTATCTTGCTTTCCAAACCTGCCGTGAACAAAAGTACCCCTAGGTATGTGATGACGGTCACCTGACCCCCAGCCGGATTGGTGATCTCATGTTTATGGGTGCCCACAGACACTGTTGGTTGGTTGGCCACTAAAAATGGAGCATGCAATCTCACAAGTTTAAAGAATTTTACAGGTTGTTTTTTTGTTCCTAATGCCGCGTACACGCGACCGTTTTTCATGACGAGAAAAATGAAATTTTTTTATTTGGTCATTAAAAACGATCATGTGTGGGCTCCAGAGCATTTTTCACGACGTGAAAAATGGCCATTAAAAATTTGGAACATGCTCTAATTTTTCTCGTAGTTTTTCACGTTGTCGTTTTTCTCGTCATGAAAAACGGCCGTGTGTAGGCTTTAACGACGTGAAAAAACGCGCATGCTCAGAAGCAAGTGATGAGACGGGAGCGCTCGTTCTGGTAAAACTAGCGTTCGTAATGGAGATAGCACATTCGTCACGCTGTAACGGACTGAAGAGCACGAGGCTGAAAAGCGCGAATCGTCTCTCACCAAACTTTACTAACACAAGGATCAGCAAAAGCAGCCCAAAGGGTGGCGCCATCCGAATGGAACTTCCCCTTTATAGTGCCGTCGTACATTTCGTACGTCACCGCGCTTTACTCAAGCATTTTTTTTCATGATCGTGTGTAGGCAAGGCAGGCTTGAGAAGAATCACGTTGAGAAAAACGTTGCATTAGTATCGTATCAGGAGCTGTTTTTTTTTATTATTAATTTTTTATCATTATTTTATTTAGCTTTGCTAAATAAACACCGGGCGCAAAAAAGGTGAGCACCCAAGTGCATATAAGTGTACCCAAGGTGGGTGCTCTGCGAGGGTGCAGCGAGCTGCATGGAGACTATTGCCATAAATTACTGAGACTTATTGGGTGTATACCCGGAGACATATACCCATTGAAGACCCGGGTTCATAGGCTTTGGGGAGACCCCTGATGGGACCGACTATTTTGTATCCCAGGATTGATATACAGCAGGTAAAATAAATATTGAACACGTCACCATTTTTCTAGGTAAATATATTTCTAAAGGTGCTATTGACATGAAATTTTCGGTAACATCCCATGCAATCCATACATACAAAGACACCAAAACAAATATTTTCAAAAATTAAGTTATGTGTAATAAAATGGAATGCCACAGGAAAAAAAATACTGAACACATGAAGAAAGGGAGGTGCAAAAAGGCATGGAAAGCCAAAACACCAGCTGAAATCTAACAGTAATTAGAAAGCAATCCTGCCCCTTGTCAGTGCAAAATAATATCAGCTGGTTCAGTCTCAACTGATAGCCTTTAAAAAGGTGTCTCATTACCAAGGTGTCACAGAAGAAACATCGCATGATGGGTCAAAAGCAAAAAAGGATCATAATCCAGAAGTGGAAAGAACATAATTTCACCATAAACCGGCGACGACCAGGTGCTTTTCAAAAGATTTCTGACAGAGGAGTGAAAAGAATTATCAGGAAGCGTCGGGTGCATGGTACGTTGACGAACGAGAAGCTTACGGCGATACTCATGGAGACTAGGGAAAAATTTCGTAAGACTTGGCAACCCTGGTTGGACCAGTTTACAGCGATGGGCCCGCCTTTTCGTTCCTTGGACTTATAGGAGATTCTAGTGTAGCTGCCGGGGCTGGCCTTGGATCCCCGGGGGCGGGGCCTTCTTTCTTCTTCATGACTCCTTTCTCTTTGTTTTCTTACTCTTAAGCCTCGTACACACGACCGGTTTTCTCAGCAAGAAAACTGCTGGGAGAGCTTTTTGCCGTGAAAACCGTTCGTGTGTATGGTTTCTCAACAGGAAAACTGCCGGGAATCTCGGCGAGAAAAATAGAGAACCTGCTCTCTATTTTCTCGTCGTGATTCTCAGCAGAGTGTTTCCTGCCGAGAAAACCGTTCGTGAGTATGCTTACCTGTCCGAGGTCAACCCCCGCATGCTCGAAAAGACTTTGACGCATGCGCGGTAGCATACAGGGGTTAGTGTGGGGTGTAGCAAGATGGCGGCGACGGCATCGAATGTGACGAGCGCAGGCTCGTCGTAGTCGATGACGTCACCGCGTTCTTGCCATTCAAAAGAACGGCATTTTTTTTGGAGTTGGCGTCTGTACACAGGGCTTGGCAAGACAAGCTTGCCAGGAATCCCGTCAGGAAAACCGACTTTTTTCAAATAGACGGGATTCCCGCCCCCGTGTGTACAGGGCTTGACTCTCTTGTTCCTCTCTTTTTCCTTCTTTCTCCATTTTCTCCCTATTTTTTATTTACGGTTATTTAACACCAGCTGCCAGTGTGCGGAGTCTGTTAATTGCTCTCTGGCCTTATTTTGAGGTATAGCTTTCTGGTCTCTGGGTGGGGGTTAAGCCTTCCTGCACATCAGGAAGTTTATGGGATAACTCCCCCCTCCCTTTTCCTTTTATTTTTTTATTTATTTCCTGTCATATATATAAATGGACTTTTTTTTTTACCTACAAATATAGGTCAATCTCCGATATCGTACGATATTTGTTACGGGATGATCTTTGAAATATTGCTTGCTTGGCGTACTTTCTAGGCTTTGAATATTTGTAGTTAATGTCTAAACGATAAGAGGCCTACTTCTCTGCAGTGTATGTTACCATTCTCAAATTACTTTCTGACACTGACCTTGGTTTCTGTTCATTGTTTTGTGAGCTTGTCTTTATTCAATAAAAAATATTGTGAAAGAAAATAATTATCAGAAGAGCTGTCCAAGAGCCAAGGACCACTTGTGGAGAGCTTCAGAAAGACCTGGAATTAGCAGGTACAATTGAAAATTTCAAAGAAAACAATAAGTAATGCACCCAACCACCGTGGCCTGTACGCACGCTCACCACGCAAGACTCCATTGCTGAAGAAAAAGCACGTTGAAGCTCGGTTAAAGTTTGATGCGCAACATTAATGCCGCGTACACACGGTCAGAATTTCCGTCGGAAAAAGCTTGGATGGTTTTTCCGACAGAATTCCGCTCAAGCTTGGCTTGCATACGCACGGTCACACAAAAGCTCTACAAACTTTCGACCGTCAAGAACGGGGTGACGTACAACACTACGACAAGCCGAGAAAATGAAGTGCTTCCGAGCATGTGTCGAATTGTTTACCGAGCATGCGTCGGAATTTTGCGCGTCGGAATTGCTACAGACGGAATTTTTTTGCTCTAAAAATTGGAGAACCAGCTCTCAAATTTTTCTTCTCGGATATTCCGACAGGAAAAGTCCGATGGAGACTACACACGGTCGAAATTTCAGAGGAAAAGCTCACATCGAACTTTTCTTGTGGGGAAATTCCGACCGTGTGTAGGCGGCATTAGACAAGCCTGTGAAATACTGGGATAATATAGTCTGGTTAGATGAGACTAAAATTCAACTCTTTGGATGCCATAGTACACACCATGTTTTGGAGGTCAAATGGCACTGCGCATCACCCCAAAAACACCAACATACCAACAGTGAAGTTTGGAGGTGGGAATATCATGGTGTGGGCGGGGCTGTTTTTCATCAAACGGTACTGGCAAATTTCATATCGTTAAAAGAAGGATGAATGGAAAAATGTACCAAGACATTCTTGATAAAAATCTGCTGCTGATGATGAAGATGAAACGAGGGCGGACATTTCAGCAAGCCAATGATCTCAAACACAAATCCAAGGAAACTCTCAACTGGTTTCAAAGAAAGAAAATAAAAGCTGCTAGACTGGCCCAGCCAATCACCTGACTTGAATCCAATAAAAATCTATGGAAAGAACTAAAGATCCGAGTTCATAGAAGAGGACCACGGAACCTTCAAGATTTTTTTGTGTGAAAGAATGGGCCCAAATCGCTCCTGAGCAACGCATGAGACTAGTTTCTCCATACAGGAGGCGTCTCGAAGCTGTCGTTACCAACAAAGGATTTTGTACCAAGTATTAAATACATTTCAGTTAGTGTGTTCAATACTTTTTCTCTGTGTCATTCCATTTTATTACACATAACTTAATTTCTGAACTTAATTTCATATCATTAGCACCTTTAGAAATATATTTATCTCGAAAAATAGTAACGTGTTCAATACTTATTTTACCCACTGTATTTTATTTTAGAGAGTCTCTACCTCATACTCAAGCGGAGGTAACACTCTATATACCACGGTTGTCCTTCTTTGGATCTCTGATACTTTGTGAACGACTATTTCCGTACTTATTGCTCCTCCAGTTGGTTTTTAACCCATTACCATAGTCCTGCAGCTGGTTATTATCAAAAAATACTTGCCTAAGCTCCTGAGGAAGCACGACAGTGCGAAACATGTAGAGCTTGAACAAGCCACATCAACCTACACCAAGCCCACCTGGCTATCGGCAGCCGTAACCTTGGCTCACTACCAAGGAGTAGAATGGGGTTCCTTGGTGTTTAGTTGATGATAGTGGCTTATTTAATATGGCTAGAGATTTATTGTGTTATTTTAAATATTTTTCTGAGTTTTAACATTATTTGTAAGAAACATTAGGAAATTTTAAGGAATTTTTGTCTTGGTGCCTATAAAGTCCATGGTTTTGGAAAAATTCTTAGATACCCATAGTCCTACTCCAAAGAGAGAGGACCCTGGCCCCCATCCCCCAGATCACAAGACTCCCGATAGGGACTGGTGTACTTATGGCCCACCTTGCCGAAACCAGGTGGACCCTTTTCTCAGGAGACCTGCCGAAGCACAGTCTACCCAATTATTAGATAAGGCTCCCCTGAAGGTAGAAGACATGGAACAGGGTGAACTTGAAAGTGCTTTAGTGCCAATGTGCAATACAGTGAAGCTGTTTGGACCCTCTTGCCTCCTCCTAGACCAGTGGTCTCCAAACTGCAGCCCTGGGGCCAGATGTGGCCCTTTGCTTGCTTTTAACCATCCCTTGCGGCACTATTCCTTCCACTGATACAAGACACTATTATGCCATCTGACACTTACAATGGGGCACCATTTCTCCCACTGACACCAACAATGAGGAATCCTTTCTCCCACTGACACCAATAATGGGGCACTATTCCTCCCTATGATACCAACTATGGGGCATTATTCCTCATTCTAATACCAAATGTGGTGGTGTTTACTCCCACTGATGCCAGGAAAATTTTCACTCACACTGGCCACAGTCCGGTCCTATTAAATTCTGAAGGACAATAAACTGACCCTCTGTTTAGAAAGTTTGGAGACCCCTGTCCTAGACAATAAAGTGTATGTAAATGATCACCTTGTAAAACAACTCATTCAGTTTCAAATAAAATGAAAGGCAAAACATTTGTGTATAGATATAAAAAAAAAAATTATAAACACTTTTTTCCCCTTTTTTTCCCCCTTTTTTTGTATAATTGATCACATTCCCTCTGTTCTCAGCTGCATAAGAGGGGAGAGGAGAAACAGCATGACACTGATCTTCCCAGTGAAGGGCTGTGCAGGAAAGGGGTATGTAGGGACATATCTGATCCTTGGAGGAGAGCAGGCTGATTTTCCAGCACCGCTAGAGAATTGACCATGGTGTGTTCTCCTGCCTAGTGTGGTCATTTATTAACCACTTGCCGACCAGCGCACAACGATATACGTCGGCAGAATGGCTCGGCTGGGCATATGGGCGTACAGGTACGTCCCCTTTAAGACGCGGCATTGTGGGCGCACCTGCCGCGAGCTCCGTGAGTGTGACCGCGGGTCCCGCGGACTCAATGTCCGCCGGGAGTCCCGCGATCGTCTCACGGAGAGGAAGAACGGGGAAATGCTGATGTAAACAAGCATTTCACAATTTTTCCTAGTGACAGGACACTGATCACAGCTTCCTGTGATCGGGAGCGGTGATCAGTGTCATGTCAGACGTAGCCCATCCCCCCACAGTTAGAACACATCCCTAGGACACACTTAACCCCTTAAGTGCCCTCTACAGGTTAACCCCCTTTACTGCCACTCACATTTACACAGTAATCAATGCATTTTTATAGCACTGATCGCTGTATAAATGACAATGGTCCCAAAACGGAATCAAAAGTGTCCGATGTGTCCGCCATAAATTCGCAGTCACGATAAAAATCGCTGATCACCGCCATTACTAGTAAAAAAAAAATATTAATAAAAATGCCATAAAACCATCCCCTATTTTGTAGACGCTATAACCTTTGCGCAAACCAATCAATAGACGCTTATTGCATTTTTTTTTTACCATAAATGTGCAGAAGACTCTTTTATATATTTTTTGGGGATATTTATTATAGCAAAGAGTAAAAAATATTGCTTTTTTTTTCAAAAATTACGCTTTTTTTTTGTTTGTAGCGCAAAAAATAAAAACCGCAGAGGTGATCAAATACCTCCAAAAGAAAGCTCTATTTGTGGGGAAAAAAAAGGAAGCATGTCAATTTTGTTTGGGAGCCACGTCGCACGACCGCGCCATTGTCAGTTAAAGTGACGCAGTGCTGAATCGCGAAAAGTGCTCTGGTCTTTGGGCAGCCAAATGGTCCGGGGCTGAAGTGGTTAATAGGGAAGCAGATGGTGGCAGGAAAACCAGGGATTTCACATAAAGGAAGCAATACAAAGAGAACAGGAGACTTTCTCATACAAGTACATGGTACAGCAGGCACATATCAGGAATATGAAATGCTGGGTTTACATACTCTTTATTTTGCCTAGTGATATGAACGTGCATGCTCAGCAGCGCTAGGTGTGCAGGTTTATGGAGTGGTGAGCAGTGCTATGAAGACACTTTAACTTGTGGGTGGTCACATTGTTCCTGCCGTCCATCCAAAGCTGATAGCTATAATCAGCATATTGTAGTATAATCTTGTTGACATGTGTTAATGGTATCAAAAACTCGCCATTACGTATAGCTTTTAATTATACATGTATATATATCTCTCTCTATATATATCTATATATATATAGATATATATATATCCGCTGCGCAAATAAGGTGTAACATAAAGTATTGCAACAACCACCATTTTATCCTCTAGGGCAGGGGTAGGCAACCTCGGCTCTCCAGCTGTTTTGAAACTACAAGTCCCATGAGGCATTGCAAGACCCCGATAATTACAGGCATTACTCCTAGAGGCAGAGGCATGATGGGATTTGTAGTTTCACCACAGCTGGAGGGCCGGGGTTGCCTACCCCTGCTCTAGGGTAGATTTTTAACTTGGAAACAACAAGTTTGAAAACTAGGCCTGGTCCTTAAGCACTTGCCGACCGCCCCATGTATATGTACTGGGGGAGGGTGGCTTTGTTGCACCAGATCACGTACATGCATGTGATCCAGCATTTTCGAGTGTAGGGCGCGCACACCCCTGCCCGAGCTGTGCTGTCATTCGGTACAGCACAAGTCGGTCAGCAGGTCCCGGCCAACGATTTATGGCTCAGAACTGCTAATCGGCTTAGCGAATCACAGCACAGGGCCATGTGTCTACTAACAACACAGAGCTCTGTACAGTGATATTGCTGTTTTTTTTTCTCCCTGCAAAACAGGACAAAATAGCGACATCTATTAGTAATAGCAGCACACATTACACTTGTTAGGCATACAGGTAACCCTATCATCGCCCCCAGTGGCGGTGCGTCCATAAAGGGTGCACGGGCGCTGCCTCCTCTCTCCTGTCGCCTCTCTATCACCATAGAAAGATTCATGCATTGCACCCCCTATTCAGGTGCCCGGCCCTTTTCGGGCGCCCGGCACCTGAATTACAGCGGCGGGGGTGTTTTTTGGAAGCACCTGAATAGAGCCATAGGCTCTAATAGGCGTCCAAAAAGGTGAACAGCAGGCGCCATGCTGGGCGCTCGCTGTTCACTCAGCGTTGTGTTAGGAAAGCAAATGAATATTCGCTTTCCTAGCACTGAATCGCCTCTCAGCCAATCAGGTGCTCAGGTCTGTTACCTGTCACCTGAATGGCTGAAACGACAGGCGCTGTGATTGGACGCCGCCTGTCAGGCGTCCAATCATAGCAGAGGATGGGAGAAGACATTGAGGAGCGTGGAGGACATCGCCGCTGTGACCCGCTGCCCCACCGAGACAGGTTAGTGCCGGGCGGGCGGGGGATGCACACTGGCAGCAATTGGTGGGCACAGAAGCGGCAATTGATGGGCACACTGGCAGCAGTTGATGGGCACACTGGCGGCAGTTGATGGGCATAGTAGCGGCAGTTGATGGGCACACTGGCGGCAGTTGATGGGCACAGTAGCGGCAGTTGATGGGCACACTGGCAGCTACTGATGGGCCCACTGGCAGCAATTGATGGGCACATTGTCAGCAATTGATGTGCACTGTGTCAGCAATTGATGGGTACAGTATCTGCGTTTGATGGCACAGTGGCAGCAATTTATGGGTACAGTGGCTGCGTTTGATGGGCACAGTGGCTGTATTTGATGGCACAGTGGCTGCGTTTGATGGGCACAGTGGCTGCGTTTGATGAGCACAGTGGCTGCGTTTGATGGCACAGTGGTGGCAATTGATGGGCACAGTAGCTGCGTTTGATGGGCACAGTGGCTGCGTTTGATGGGCACAGTGGCTGCGTTTGATGGTCACAGTGGCTGTGTTTTATGAGCACAGTGGTGGCATTTGATGGGCACAGTGGCTGCATTTGATGGGCACAGTGGCTGCGTTTGATAAACACAGTAGCTGCATTTGATGAGCATAGTGGCTGCGTTTGATGGCACAGTGGCTGCAATTGATGGGCACAGTAGCTGCGTTTGATGGGCACAGTGGCTGCGTTTGATGGGCACAGTGGCTGCGTTTGATGGGCACAGTGGCTGCGTTTGATGGTCACAGTGGCTGTGTTTTATGAGCACAGTGGTGGCATTTGATGGGCACAGTGGCTGCATTTGATGGGCACAGTGGCTGCGTTTGATAAACACAGTAGCTGCATTTGATGAGCATAGTGGCTGCGTTTGATGGCACAGTGGCTGCAATTGATGTTTTTTTTTTTTTTCAGTTTGTTTGCGCCCCCCCCCCCCCCCCAAATTTTGAGCACCAGCCGCCACTGATTGCCGCTGATGTTAACCTTTTCCCAGCCAGTGTCATTAGTGCAGTGACAGTGTATAGTATTAGCACTAATCACTGTATTAGTGTCACTGGGGATGTCAGTGTCAGTCGGTCAGTTCCCCCCTCTGCGTCAGTAAGTGTCAGATTGCCCATGGTGATCAGCGACTTATAGTCGCACTATAAGGCGCTGATCACCGCCATTACTAGTATAACAAAAAAAAAAAATCCAGTACATATACTATAGTTTGTAGACACTATAACTTTCACACAAACCAATTAATATACACTTATCAGGATTTTTTTTTAATAAAGACATGTAGCAGAATGCATTTTGGCCTAAATTTTTTAAGAAATTTGATTATTTTTTTTATTGGATATGTTTTATAGGAGAAAGTAAAAAATATTGTATTTTTTCACAAATTTTTGGGTCTTTAATTGTTTATATAATAAAAAAATAAAAAACGCAGTGGTGATTAAAGACCATCATAAGAAAGCTTTATTTGTGTGAAAAGAATTATATACATTTTATTTGCGTACAGTGTTGCCAGTTTTAACGTAGCAGAAGGGGTAAAACCTTTCAGAGCTTAAAGGAGTTGTAAAGTTAGAAGGTTTTTTATCTTAATGCATTTTCTGCAATAAAATAAAAAGCCTTATTTGTGTAGCAGCCCCCCCCCCAGCACCCCCCAATACTTACCTGAGCCTCATCTCTGTCCAGCGGTGTCCACGAGTCCCTCAGCCGTCCGGAACTCTGCCCCTTGATTTTCTGAGACACAGCAGCAGTGCCATTGGCTCATGCGGCTGTCAATCTAAATCAGTTAGCCAATCAGGAGAGAGAGGGGGCAGGGCTGAACGTCAACTCCGTGTCTGAATAGACACACGAATCTGCAGCTCGGTTTGGGTGCCCCCATAGCAAGCTGCTTGCTGTGGGGGCACTCGACAGGAGGGAGGGGGCCAGGAGCAGCGAACCGGGACCTGAGAAAAGGAGGATCCGGGCTGCTCTGTGCAAATCCACTGCACAGGGCAGGTAAGTATAACATGTTTGTTATTTATTTTTATTTTTTTAAATGAGACTTTACAATCACTTTAAGTGGTTATGGTATATCTAGATCCAAAACATTTTTATTTTTTTACATTTTTGGTAGAGCAGGGAAATGTAAAAACTCCTTTCGTTTTTGTTTGCTATCTGTGTCCCATTGGGGAGATTTTCGTAAACTCCTCTCCTCCAGACAGAACAGGAAATAAGGGGAAATTTCTCCAAAATGAGGGAAAGTCCTTGTTAGGCCAGATTCCCAATTGAGCTGAGTATCTTTGGTAATTTTTTTGGCTTTTTTTTTGAGTGTTTGTACCGTTGTTTTCATGTTGGGAATGTTAGTTACTGAAAAATGCTCCCATTGAAGTATATTCGGGTAAAAAACTAGAGACTCTTGCCCAAAAGTATCTCACATACCGTATATACTCGAGTATAAGCCGACCCAAATATAAGCCGAGGCACCTAATTTTACCACAAAAAACTGGGAAAACTTATTGACTCGAGTATAAGCCTAGGGTGTCCATCTGCATGCCTCACTGTGCCTCACTTTGCCTCACTGTGTCCATGTGCATGCCTCACTGTGCCCATGCCTCACTGTGCCCATGCCTCACTGTGCCCAATCTCCCTACCTGATCTCCGGCGCTGTGTGACTAGACTGACGTTTAACATGGGAGTCTATGGAAGGGGTGCTCCCCGGCCGTAGGTCCCCCGGACAACAAACTTTGCACACTTGTAGAGGAAGAGTGGGGCTACATGTGTGCCAAGTTTGAATGTGATCAGGCGCACAAAGTTGAAGATGGACACAGACTTGAGTATAAGCCGAGGGGGGCATTTTCAGTACAAAAAAAAATGTGCTGAAAAACTCGGCTTATACTCGAGTATATACGGTACTTCTTTTGAGTGATGAACTTCAAGAGACAACACGCTCAGGTGTGAACAGGCACATCTGAATACAATGGAAACCCTAATGTCGAGTGGGGCTACATGTGTGGCAAGTTTGGGGTCCAGGGGACCTAGGGCCGGCCGGTACCGGGTCCCCAAACTTACCGGAGAAATGACCGTTTAACATTGGAATCTAAGGAAGGAGTGCCCGGCTTTAAAAAATCGGTGCTCCCTGGCCGTAGCTCTCCCGGACAACAATCTTTGCACACTTGTAGAGAAAGAGTGGGGCTACATGTGTGCTATGTTTGGGGTCCAGGGGATCTATGGCTGGCTGGGATCATGCGCACAAAATTGAAGATGGACACAGACTCAAGTATAAGCCGAGGGGAGCATTTTCAGCACAAAAAAAATGTGCTGGAAAACTCGGCTTGTACTCGAGTATATATGGTATTTCTTTTGAGTGATGAACTTCAAGAGACAACACGCTCAGGTGTGAACAGGCAGAACAGAATACAATGGAAACCCTAATGTCGAGTGTTAAAGCACTCCTGGTAAATCTTGAAATTGTGTTTTCATTTAATTAGGTGTGAATATTTCTCTATTTCTGTTCTGTTAACAACTCATATTTTGGGATTTTTCCCTTCCTTTCAGTCCAAGGTACAAAAGTCAAGGGACAAAGACAGCAGCAACCCCTCAAATATCCAAATCTCACTGGTCGGAGGTCTTGTCTGCGATCCCAAAAGTATCACTGTCCGACACTCAAAAATGAACACAACTTTTTATTACACATAGATCATACTATACCTCCGAAAAACTATTTAAAGCGGAGGTGCAGCCAGTTTTTTTTTTTCTTAAAGTCAGCAGCTACTAACAGTGTAGCTGCTGACTTTGAATAAGGACACTTACCTGTCCTACTCGCCCGCAATGTCGGTCCCGCCACGGCGATCGATCGCTGCTGGCAGGTCCCGTTTCCTACTGCGCATGCGCCACTCGCACGGCACTTTGTGAATGGGCGGCTTGCCTCCTGGGATACTCACAGTTCCCAGAAGGCAGCGTGCCCAATTCACAAGAAGAGGAAGCGGAAGGAGACCCACCGCGGATGAGAAGAGACACATTAGAGGCAGATTAGGGGACTTCTGCATAGCAACAGGCATTTTGGGTGAGTATAATTTTTTTTTTCTATTAATTTTTTTTTTTTTTTAGGATTTTTAATGTAAAAAAAAATTATGGGTGGACCTCCGCTTTAAGTGGAAACGCAGAGAATCCTCCTTATGCCCTAGGTGTAGTGGTGCACCGGCTAACCTGATACACATGCTGTGGAACTGCCCCAAACTCCATCGATATTGGCAGGATATAATTAAAAACAAAGATAGTGCCCTAGGTATAGAAATCCCATTAGATCCGAAACTTTGTTTATTAAGCATAATGGAGGAACTAAATATTTCAAAAAAATACCCATATCGCAATGATGAGAGGCTTGTTTCAGGCACGAAAATTAATAGCCCAGAAATGGATATCTATATACCCCCCGACGGTCGAAGAATGGGGAATACAAATGAAAGAAACCATAATAAAGGAGGAAATTATCTATATACATAGAGGGAGTCGTGACAAATTTGATGCTATTTGGAAAGGATGGGTAGAGGTCTGGGACCATGAAATTTTTTAAGATGATTCAATACGAGAGAGGATTACTATTGGGAGGATGGGGGGGGGGGGGAATGGGGTTGAGTTGTGGTTTGTTTTTCTTGGGTTTTTTTTTTTTTTTCGTTTTTCGTTTTTGGTTGGTGAATGTTAGAAGTAAGATCATGTACATGGATAAAATGTGTGTATAAATGTATAACCTGTATTGTTATGAAAAGAATAAAAAAAGTACTGAATCAAAAATAAATAAATATCCAAATCTAAAAAAATTAGGGCTGTGGAAATGAACTATTAATTCCTCGATTAATTGATTAATTTTTTTGATCGATCAAAATTATTTTGATCGGTACTCACCTCTCCGCCGGCTTCCGGGTCTTCATGGAGTTCCGTCAGAGATCCGGTGACGTCACGGACACCGGCAGGGCTTACCGTGCCCATCTGAAGGGCTCCTTTGCTGTGCCTTCATATCTGCATGCCGGCGGGACCTTAGGCCTCGTACACACGGCCGAGAATCTCGTCAGGAAAAAACACGTTGTTTTTCTTGACGAGATTCTTGGACAAGAAACTTGTCCTGGCCGAGTGTACACACGCTCGATTCAAAGAACCCGCGGTTCTTTGAATGGAGCGAACACGGTGACGTCATCGATGAGCGTGCGCTCGCCACATTCGATGCCGTCGCCGCCATCTTGCTACACCCTACCTATGGCTAGGAAGCTACCGCGCATGCGTCAAAGTCAATTCGAGCATGCGCGGTTTTCCACGGCGACAGGTAAGTGTACACACACTCACTTTTCTCGTCGAGAAACATGCCGACGAGAATCTCGATGAGAAAATAGAGAGCAGGTTCTCTATTTTTCTCGTCGAGATTCTGGTCAGTTTTCTCGACGAGAAACCATACACACGAACGATTTTCTCGGCAAGAAAGCTATCTCGGCAGTTTTCTTGTCGAGAAACTCGTTCCTGTGTACGAGGCTTTACTATCTGCCACATGTAAGGGCTGTTACACTTCCCTCTATCACTTCCCTCTATCAACCTGGGATTCTACAGCCATCCACTGGGAGTTGTGATAGTTCCCTTCACGGGACATCTACATGCCGACGGACTGATGTTAACCCCTCCTCATCTGGATTCAGCAGTGGTATCGTTGTACACATTTTTATACCAGTATCATACTTAGCTATATGTTTTTACGACTGCTTTTGCTACCGTTTGGTATTACTCGCACCATTTTTACCGTTTATGTAGCTACATCGATTTTATCTCCAGTGCAATATTTATTTTGTTACCTACTTGAAGACTATAAAAGTTTTAATGCTATTCCCATCGAGCGCTGCCTTTGTGTGTTTTTTGTATCCTGCTATCCATTTTTCCAGTGGTTGGGAGCTGCACTGGGAATCCACCTGCAAGGAGATCAGCTAAAAGTAGTTGGATCTGTATGTGCGTTTTAATTAATCAAAATTAGTCGATTAATCGATTTAAAAAAAAAAAATCGATTAATCGAACACGAAAATTTTAATCAGTAACAGCCCTAAAAAAATGTAATAAAAAAAAAAATACACTTTAATATCATAAAATACGCTCTTTATATATTCTATATTAACTCTTATGCCGCGTACACACGATCATTATTCACGGCGGTTAAAAAACCGCTGTGAATAATGACATTAAAAACAAGGGAACGGCTTGTTCCCCACACACGGTCGTTTTTCACGTCATTTTTTCTCTTGTCGAGAAAAACGACCGTCTGTGGGCTCCGCGGCAGTGTTTCCCTATGAAAAAAATGTCAAGAAAAACGATGAGAAAAATTAGAGCATGTTCTAATTTTTCTCGTCGTTTTTAATTCCGTTTTTCCCGTCGGGAAAAATGACAAAATGCCCACAGACGATCGTTTTTCTCGTCAAAAGGAAAAAAATTCATTTTTCTCGATGAGAAAAACGGTCGTGTGTACACGGCATTAGACATCTTATGTAGATGAAGGATCACACGGAGGTTGGTGTAGTGAAATATTTATTTTCATACACGTGCAGCTGACATTTGTCTTCTGCCATCGTTCCCAGGAATCTATATGCATTTTCCAAATAACTTCCATCAACTAAGTTTTTTAGTTTCCCCTTAATTGTTAAAGTAAGTTCTCAGCCTAATCAATCAATTATAGGTTTGCAGGAGACATCAGTGCACCATAGGTGGGAGAGGACTCTTCTCCTCTTTGTGAATCCCCAAGTATTCCAAGACATGATCTATGAGTTTCTATTTGACAGCATCTATAAAGAAGGCCAGACTCACCCCCCCCCCCCCCCTCCCCACCAACCTTTAAGAGGTTATGATGATTCAATTTAAGAATCTGCAGAAAACGTGACTGTTTCCATACCACAGGAGACATCTGCCAGTGGTTGCTCCTTGTGTGACCTACTTTAATGAAGTCCACACTAAAACAAGCTATTTTTATTTAAAGGATTTATGAGCGGAGTTGAGGGCTCTTTCAGCTGTCTTAGATTTTTACAGAAGAGGACAGGCGAAATAATGCTAAACATTTGCCAGATCCTGGACTTTCCAACAGGTTACGGAATTCCAAAGTGACCTCTGGTTTATGAAGCGTGTAGCCAAATTGCAGTCCTTGGTTTGTGTATCTTCTCTTCACTATCAACCACTGATCTGCAAGAGTTAGAAGGTGTAGATAAGTAATGAAAGGGATGGGTCGTGCTCTTTATTATGAATTGTTACGTTAATGTAAACCTTAAGGCTACGTTTCCACTTGGGACTGCAAAGTGGCATGACAAGTCGTACCTCATGATTTCCAATGAGTACCATTCATGTCGGTGCGACTTCAAGTCGCAGCAACATCAAAGTAGTCCCTGCACTACTTTGGTCCCACTTTGAGGCGACTTGAGGTCCATAGAACTCAAAAATACACAGGCATTGCTTCAAGTCGCATCAAAATCGCGGCTTTCATATACAAATCATTTATTTTGTAATTTTTTTGCAAACTGTTCTTACCAGGACTAGGGATAAGCTTGGGATTGGCTCCAGGTTTGGCCCAAACCCATATTCAGAAGGCAACTGTGAGCTGCGGGTGGGAATTCCTCATGTGCAAAAAAGGGTGGGGATGCGCTCAACATCATTGACTTAATATTAAATCAATGTTATATTAGACCATGTGACCATATTAGGTCAGTGTTATTCAGGGGAGGGCTGGCGGCCTTAGGCCTGGGGGGCAAGTCCAGTCAAGTGGCCCATTGAACCGCCGAATCAGCTCACCATCCATGACCCACCTGGTTTTTCAATGCAGCCTCACCAGTGCCCATCAGTGCAGCCAACTCCAGTGCCCATCAATGCAGCCTGATCACTGGGGCAGGTTACATGGGGTGTATGGGGGGGAGATGGGGGGTCAGCTAGGGGTGTCAGGGTCTCTCACCTCAGCGATCTCAGCTCAGCAGGTCCTTGCATGCCACGGTTTCCTGGGGGGGGGGGGGGTAACGCTCCTGATCCTGGGGTCAAGTTGCAGCCAGCGCCCAGCCCTGCAGCCCTGCGTCCCGACTCCCTGGCACGCCCTGCCTCTACCTGCTTCCAAGAATCCGGTCCCAGGGAGTTGTAGTTTCCTCTGCGCTGTTTTCCACCCACCAGAAGCTTGAGTGCGGACTACAACTCCCGGAATGCAACAGATAGTGGTCGGCCGCCATGGCCATGCCCCCGGCCCGACTTCCTAGACCAGAATAAAAAAGAAAATGGCAACGAGCAGCGGCTGCCGGCCATTTTGAACATAAGTTAGGGTGGCCTGGGAGGCAATTGCCACCCTTCCCCCTGGCCCAGCCCTCCCCTGATGTTATTAGACCATATGGCCATATGGGTCAATGTTATTTTAGACCATGTGGCAATATTGGATCAATGTTATATTAGACCATGTGACCATATTGAGTCAATGTTATGTAGCAATACCCCCTAGAGGGCTGCTGGTTAATTTTGGGTTTTGCACGTTACCTCTTCAGCTTCGTTGTCCAGGTAGGAAAGTCTGTAGTAATGCAATGTCCACACAGATGTAAAACAGTTAGGCTTTATTTTCTTATGCAGTAAACATTGAGAAAGTAAAAGCAAGGTATAGAATAGTAGGGGAAGGTTCAGGCACTCAGCAATACCAGCCAAAAATATCAGCTCACAGTTACTTACCACTCTCAGTGTTTAGAGTGGGTATTGGTCACATGACACATGAATCAGCAACGGGGTAGTCTCTGCCACAGACTGCCCAAGACGAAATGGGTCTCTGCCACAGACCTCTTGGAATGAATAAAGTCTCTGCCACAGACCTTTTAAAGTTGAGAAAATGGATAGTCCAGGAATCCTCTGCCACAGGATTTCAAAGTCCCAAACTTCCAGCCGTACAGTTAAAGAGCCTTTAAGCCAATCTGGCGAACTGCAGGGCTTGTAGTGTAATGGATCCCTCCTCAATAAAGTTGCCAGGCCTCACCCGAGACAGCAGCACTTTGCCAGTCTCCTCCAGGGCAGGTCCTCCCCTGGTCTCCTTCATCAAGACAGCTTCCTCCCATTCGGTCGGACAGCTTGGGATCCCTTCTGAGTATGTAGGCCCCAGCCAGACTAGCTGGGCCTACTGGATAGCAATGCAGCCTCGTAACGAACATGGCCCCGTGACCAGAATCACACACACACACCTCGCTCCCAGAGGGCTGCGGGGTGAAGACGGACCCCAATCAATGGCAACTGCCCCTTAAGTATCCCCTCCCAGCAGGCACAGCGGGTTGACCACTCCCACTGCACCGCTGCCGAGAAGGGTCACTCAATGCACCATGGTTTGCCCGTGTTCCAACAGGTTCCTGAGGTGGTAACGCCACCTACAGGCAATAAGGGAAAATGCTATCGGGCAAACCACAGCTAGAACAGAGGTAAATTTCAATGTAATTCAACCGTCTGAGCCCAACTACTGGCTCAGACATCCCTCTATATTTTAAATAGCGTCCTAACCTTTTGGGGAGGGCGCTAGAGTTATATCAAACCATGTGGCCATATTGGTTCAATGTTATATTAGACCTTGTGAACATATTAGGTCAATGTTATATTAGACCATGTGACCATATTAGGTCAATGTTATAGTAGGTCATGTGACCATATTAGGTCAATGTTATATTAGACCATGTGACCATATTAGGTCAATGTTATAGTAGGTCATGTGACCATATTAGGTCAATGTTATATTAGACCATGTGACCATATTAGGTCAATGTTATAGTAGGTCATGTGACCATATTAGGTCAATGTTATATTAGACCATGTGACCATATTAGGTCAATGTTATAGTAGGTCATGTGGCCAAATTAGGTCAATGTTATATTAGACCATGTGACCATATTAGGTCAATGTTATAGTAGGTCATGTGGCCATATTAGGTCAATGTTATATTAGACCATGTGACCATATTAGGTCAATGTTATAGTAGGTCATGTGGCAATATTAGGTCAATGTTATATTAGACCATGTGACCATATTAGGTCAATGTTATAGCAGGTCATGTGACCATATTAGGTCAATGTTATATTAGACCATGTGACCATATTAGGTCAATGTTATAGTAGGTCATGTGGCAATATTAGGTCAATGTTATATTAGACCATGTGACCATATTAGGTCAATGTTATAGTAGGTCATGTGGCCAAATTAGGTCAATGTTATATTAGACCATGTGACCATATTAGGTCAATGTTATAGTAGGTCATGTGACCATATTAGGTCAATGTTATATTAGACCATGTGACCATATTAGGTCAATGTTATAGTAGGTCATGTGACCATATTAGGTCAATGTTATATTAGACCATGTGACCATATTAGGTCAATGTTATAGTAGGTCATGTGGCAATATTAGGTCAATGTTATATTAGACCATGTGACCATATTAGGTCAATGTTATAGTAGGTCATGTGGCCAAATTAGGTCAATGTTATATTAGACCATGTGACCATATTAGGTCAATGTTATAGTAGGTCATGTGACCATATTAGGTCAATGTTATATTAGACCATGTGACCATATTAGGTCAATGTTATAGTAGGTCATGTGGCCAAATTAGGTCAATGGTATATTAGACCATGTGACCATATTAGGTCAATGTTATAGTAAGTCATGTGGCCATATTAGGTCAATGTTATATTGGACCATGTGACCATATTAGGTCAATGTTATAGTAGGTCATGTGACCATATTAGGTCAATGTTATATTAGACCATGTGACCATATTAGGTCAATGTTATAGTAAGTCATGTGGCCATATTAGGTCAATGTTATATTAGACCCTGTGACCATATTAGGTCAATGTTATAGTAGGTCATGTGGCCATATTAGGTCAATGTTATATTAGACCATGTGACCATATTAGGTCAATGTTATAGTAGGTCATGTGGCAATATTAGGTCAATGTTATATTAGACCATGTGACCATATTAGGTCAATGTTATAGTAGGTCATGTGACCATATTAGGTCAATGTTATATTAGACCATGTGACCATATTAGGTCAATGTTATAGTAGGTCATGTGACCATATTAGGTCAATGTTATATTAGACCATGTGACCATATTAGGTCAATGTTATAGTAGGTCATGTGACCATATTAGGTCAATGTTATATTAGACCATGTGACCATATTAGGTCAATGTTATAGTAGGTCATGTGGCAATATTAGGTCAATGTTATATTAGACCATGTGACCATATTAGGTCAATGTTATAGTAGGTCATGTGGCAATATTAGGTCAATGTTATATTAGACCATGTGACCATATTAGGTCAATGTTATAGTAGGTCATGTGACCATATTAGGTCAATGTTATATTAGACCATGTGACCATATTAGGTCAATGTTATAGTAGGTCATGTGGCAATATTAGGTCAATGTTATATTAGACCATGTGACCATATTAGGTCAATGGTATAGTAGGTCATGTGGCCAAATTAGGTCAATGTTATATTAGACCATGTGACCATATTAGGTCAATGTTATAGTAGGTCATGTGACCATATTAGGTCAATGTTATATTAGACCATGTGACCATATTAGGTCAATGTTATAGTAGGTCATGTGACCATATTAGGTCAATGTTATATTAGACCATGTGACCATATTAGGTCAATGTTATAGTAGGTCATGTGGCAATATTAGGTCAATGTTATATTAGACCATGTGACCATATTAGGTCAATGTTATAGTAGGTCATGTGACCATATTAGGTCAATGTTATATTAGACCATGTGACCATATTAGGTCAATGTTATAGTAGGTCATGTGGCAATATTAGGTCAATGTTATATTAGACCATGTGACCATATTAGGTCAATGTTATAGTAGGTCATGTGGCCAAATTAGGTCAATGTTATATTAGACCATGTGACCATATTAGGTCAATGTTATAGTAGGTCATGTGACCATATTAGGTCAATGTTATATTAGACCATGTGACCATATTAGGTCAATGTTATAGTAGGTCATGTGGCAATATTAGGTCAATGTTATATTAGACCATGTGACCATATTAGGTCAATGTTATAGTAGGTCATGTGACCATATTAGGTCAATGTTATATTAGACCATGTGACCATATTAGGTCAATGTTATAGTAGGTCATGTGGCAATATTAGGTCAATGTTATATTAGACCATGTGACCATATTAGGTCAATGTTATAGTAGGTCATGTGGCCAAATTAGGTCAATGTTATATTAGACCATGTGACCATATTAGGTCAATGTTATAGTAGGTCATGTGACCATATTAGGTCAATGTTATTTTTAGACCATGTGACCATATTAGGTCAATGTTATAGTAGGTCATGTGGCCAAATTAGGTCAATGGTATATTAGACCATGTGACCATATTAGGTCA
Source organism: Rana muscosa (assembly GCA_029206835.1). Lineage (NCBI taxonomy): Eukaryota > Metazoa > Chordata > Amphibia > Anura > Ranidae > Rana > Rana muscosa. The sequence goes on from CM055126.1 coordinate 36,557,135, forward strand.
ATGTTATAGTAAGTCATGTGGCCATATTAGGTCAATGTTATATTAGACCATGTGACCATATTAGGTCAATGTTATAGTAAGTCATGTGGCCATATTAGGTCAATGTTATATTAGACCCTGTGACCATATTAGGTCAATGTTATAGTAGGTCATGTGGCCATATTAGGTCAATGTTATAGTAGGTCATGTGGCAATATTAGGTCAATGTTATATTAGACCATGTGACCATATTAGGTAAATGTTATATTAGACCATGTGACCATATTAGGTCAATGTTATGTAGCGGCCTCACTCTCCCTCTCCGTTTCTTATCGCCTGGTTGGCTGGTTTTTGTCTAGAGGTACCTGGGAGAGGAGAGTGCAGGAACACTACGCCAAGCTCTCCCCTCGTATGTATAAGAGGGTTGAGCAAAGTCACTTGAATTACCTCTGGATCTGTTCACTGCATACAAAGCCTCGGAATTGTTCCGTGGATGTGTCTGCCAGTAATAGAGCCCCACACCAATTAAAAGTCCAACACTCTTTTATTTCTCCATTGCCAGGGTGAACATAATAGTTGAACTTTCAGTAACAGACAGACAAGGGTGTGGATACGAGTAGGCCCAGGCACAAATAAACTCTCCTATTCCTTTGCAAGCGAATAGGCCTGGCGCACGGTCTCTGCCACTGACTGTGAGATTGGTCGCTGTCACCGACCGGATGAACTGTTGAGACCCCTGCCACAGGCCTAATAGCAGGTCTCTGCCACTGACCTGATTTGAATAGTTGGACCGCTGCCACCGGTCATAGAACATGAAACACCCTCCTCTCTGAACTTGGCCCCAGTTCGGGAAAGACATCCATCCGGGCGGTCTCCAGAGGTTCACCCGGCACTGGCAATATGCTGCACCAGATCTTCGGATGAATTCCTCCTCCGGTCCCTTACGCCTCTGGATTCGGGTGCCCAACGACCGGGGCACCCTAGGACAATCCCTCCCTTGCGGGACCCAGCAGAAGGTACAGGGCCCCAGGCCTCCGGCTGAGTACCTCAACCCAGACTGAAGGTGTCTGGGATGGAACACGAACTCTAAAGCCCTGTACACACGATCAGATATCCTATGGATTTTCGTCTGATGGATTTGTCCATCAGAAATCTGATGAAACTGTTTTCCATCAGTCTTGCCTACACACCATCAGTCAAAAAACCGACCGTTCCAAACGTGGTGACGTAAAACACTCCGATGAGCTGAGAAAAATGAAATTCAATGCTACTGAGCATGTGTCGACTTGATTCTGAGCATGCTTGGGTTTTTTATCTGATGGATTTCCCCACAGACGATCGGAAATTGCCATCGGTTTTTTATCCATCAGATAATTTTAAAACATGTTCTATTTTTTAAAACCGATGGAAAAAAGACTGATGGGTCCCATACACGATCGGTTTGTCTGATGAAAACAATCCATCGGACGGTTTTCATCAGTCAAACTGATCGTGTGTACAGGGTTCAAGTGTCCAGGCCTAGGCCGCCTGGACACCGACCGCGGACAGCAGCCCTCAGGCTGAAGGTGCCTGGGACTCGAACCTCGCGGCGATGATGTCCGACCCCTTTATACCCTCTCCCAGCAAGCACAGCGGGTTCCCCGCCCCGCCGTACAACTGCTGCGAGAGGTCACAAAGGGTATGGCACTGCAGTGATGGTTCAACCCCGGTCCAAAGTGACAGCGCCACCTGCTGGGCCACAGGGAACTAGACATCACGGATGTCTTCACCAGAATTAAACACTTTGAAAAGTATATACCCGCTACACTTATAGTAGGTCATGTGGCCATATTAGGTCAATGTTATATTAGACCATGTGACCATATTAGGTCAATGTAAGAGTAGGTCATGTGGCCATATTAGGTCAATGTTATAGTAGGTCATGTGGCAATATTAGGTCAATGCTATATTAGACCATGTGACCATATTAGGTCAATGTTAAAGTAGGTCATGTGACCATATTAGGTCAATGTTATATTAGACCATGTGACCATATTAGGTCAATGTTATATTAGACCATGTGACCATATTAGGTCAATGTTATAGTAGGTCATGTGGCCATATTAGGTCAATGTTATATTAGACCCTGTGACCATATTAGGTCAATGTAAGAGTAGGTCATGTGGCCATATTAGGTCAATGTTATAGTAGGTCATGTGGCAATATTAGGTCAATGCTATATTAGACCATGTGACCATATTAGGTCAATGTTTTAGTAGGTCATGTGACCATATTAGGTCAATGTTATATTAGACCATGTGACCATATTAGGTCAATGTTATATTAGACCATGTGACCATATTAGGTCAATGTAAGAGTAGGTAATGTGGCCATATTAGGTCAATGTTATTTTAGACCATGTGACCATATTAGGTCAATGTTATAGTAGGTCATGTGGTCATGATAATCAATGTTATGGTAGGTCATGTGGCCATATTAGACCAATATTATTGTAGCGGGGTCTCTAAATTTAGGTGGGATACACCTGGGTAATAGTATGACCCAGGTGTGTAAATCATGAGAGGATTTGGACCATTTGTATTCGTGGAGGACTGGGTGGTGTATTATTCTCCTTGGCCTGTGGGTGGCGAGGTACCCGTAGGCTCAAGGTAGATTTGCTGCCGCAGTGCTGTCCTTTTTGTCCCTTTCCGGAGATGGTACGGCGAGGGCGGGGAACCTGCCGTGACGTCAATGGAGGAGATAAAGGGGGGAGACGCCCTTGCCACAAGGTCTTTGGGATCTTCTTCTTCACGTGCCCAGGCACCTTAGGCCTGGGTGCGGGCGGTCCGGAGTTCCGGCCCAGGCGCCCTAGGCCTGGCCGGAGCAGAGTTGGCGTCCATCCCAGGCACCTTCAGCCTGGGGTGAGGTACTAAGCCGGAGGCCTGGGGCCCGGTGACTTCGACTGGGTCCCGCTAGGGCGGAGGAGTCCGAGGGTCCCTGAGGTGGATGGGGCCCATGTCTGAGGTGAGGAGGCTGGAGAGGTCACCCGTCCGGAGAGTCCGGAGCAGCATCAACCCGGTGACGGATTGGCCTCCGGGAACTCCCTTGGAGGGACATCTCCCCCTGACAGGGGCCACAACGCAGCGAAGGTACTCCTATCTACATTCTCTTGAGTCGCTGGTAGAGACTCACAAGTTCTAAGTTCTCTCTCTAGGCAATGGCTATAGTAACCGCTGGTGAAACCACAGTGGTTTAGCTTACAATCAGGATAGTGCCTCGACCTGCTCACCCCACCGTGTTGAACTGTTATTGGGTCTCAACTAGGGATGAGCTTCGTGTTCGAGTCGAACATACGTTCGACTCGAACATCGGCTGTTCGATCGTTTGACGAAGATCGAACGATTTGGGCCGTTCGCGCCAAATTCGAGTGACGCGAACGGCCCACAATGCACTACGCCATTGCAGTGTCATCCAGGCGCTGTGATTGGCCAAGCATGCACTGTGACCCCGCATGCTTGGCCAATCACAGCGCCGGCAGCGAGGAGAGCAATGATTGGCCACAGGCAGGATGCCTGTGGCCAATTATTGCTGAGGGGGTTTAGTACACGCCCCACATTATAAAAGGCCGCCAGCGCGGCGGCCTTGTGTAGTGTGTTCCGGAGCAGGGAAAGAGAAGCATAGGCAGGGACAGTGTCATTATTTTTCCTTTACATAATCCTGGATTCCTTGTGTTTAGGGACAGATAAGGATAGGTAGGGAGAGTGTCAGTGACAGTGTGCTATTCTGTGCTAATCCTTGTTTGTAGGGACAGAGAGGTACAGTGAGGGAAAGTGTCAGTGTGCTATTCTGTTCTAAACCAATCTTGCTGAACCATATTTTCAAACCTTGAGTTTAGGGACAGAGAGGTACAGTGAGGGAAAGTGTCAGTGTGCTATTTTGTGCTAAATCTTGTTTGTAGGGACAGAGAGGTACAGTGAGGGAAAGTGTCAGTGAGCTATTCTGTTCTAAACCAATTTTGCTGTTCCATATTTTCAATCCTTGAGTTTAGGGACAGAGAAGGACACTCGTGGCAATTTTCAGTCTGCTATTCTGTGCTAAATCTTGTTTGTAGGGAGGGACAGAGTAGGACAGTGAGGGAAAGTGTCAGTGTGCTATTCTGTTCTAAACCAATTTTGCTGTTCCATATTTTCAATCCTTGAGTTTAGGGACAGAGAGGTACAGTGAGGGCAAGTGTCAGTGTGCTATTTTGTGCTAAATCTTGTTTGTAGGGACAGAGTAGGACAGTGAGTGAAACTGACAGTGTGCTATTCTGTTCTAAACCAATTTTGCTGTTCCATATTTCAAATCCTTGAGTTTAGGGACAGAGAGGTACAGTGAGTGAAACTGACAGTGTGCTATTCTGTTCTAAACCAATTTTGCTGTTCCATATTTCAAATCCTTGAGTTTAGGGACAGAGAGGTACAGTGAGTGAAACTGACAGTGTGCTATTCTGTTCTAAACCAATTTTGCTGTTCCATATTTCAAATCCTTGAGTTTAGGGACAGAGAAGGACACTCGTGGAAACTATCAGTGTGCTATTCTGTGCTAAAACTTGTTTGTAGGGAGGGACAGAGTAGGACAGTGAGGGAAAGTGTCAGTGTGCTATTCTGTTCTAAACCAATTTTGCTGTTCCATATTTTCAATCCTTGAGTTTAGGGACAGAGAAGGACACTCGTGGCAATTTTCAGTCTGCTATTCTGTGCTAAATCTTGTTTGTAGGGAGGGACAGAGTAGGACAGTGAGGGAAAGTGTCAGTGTGCTATTCTGTTCTAAACCAATCTTGCTGAACCATATTTTCAATCCTTGAGTTTAGGGACAGAGAGGTACAGTGAGGGAAAGTGTCAGTGTGCTATTTTGTGCTAAATCTTGTTTGTAGGGACAGAGTAGGACAGTGAGTGAAACTGACAGTGTGCTATTCTGTTCTAAACCAATTTTGCTGTTCCATATTTCAAATACTTGAGTTTAGGGACAGAGAGGTACAGTGAGTGAAACTGACAGTGTGCTATTCTGTTCTAAACCAATTTTGCTGTTCCATATTTCAAATCCTTGAGTTTAGGGACAGAGAGGTACAGTGAGTGAAACTGACAGTGTGCTATTCTGTTCTAAACCAATTTTGCTGTTCCATATTTCAAATCCTTGAGTTTAGGGACAGAGAGGTACAGTGAGTGAAACTGACAGTGTGCTATTCTGTTCTAAACCAATTTTGCTGTTCCATATTTCAAATCCTTGAGCTTAGGGACAGAGAAGGACACTCGTGCAAATTATCAGTGTGCTATTCTGTGCTAAAACTTGTTTGTAGGGAGGGACAGAGTAGGACAGTGAGGGAAAGTGTCAGTGTGCTATTCTGTTCTAAACCAATTTTGCTGTTCCATATTTTCAATCCTTGAGTTTAGGGACAGAGAAGGACACTCGTGGCAATTTTCAGTCTGCTATTCTGTGCTAAATCTTGTTTGTAGGGAGGGACAGAGTAGGACAGTGAGGGAAAGTGTCAGTGTGCTATTCTGTTCTAAACCAATTTTGCTGTTCCATATTTTCAATCCTTGAGTTTAGGGACAGAGAAGGACACTCGTGGCAATTTTCAGTCTGCTATTCTGTGCTAAATCTTGTTTGTAGGGAGGGACAGAGTAGGACAGTGAGGGAAAGTGTCAGTGTGCTATTCTGTTCTAAACCAATCTTGCTGAACCATATTTTCAATCCTTGAGTTTAGGGACAGAGAGGTACAGTGAGGGAAAGTGTCAGTGTGCTATTCTGTTCTAAACCAATTTTGCTGATCCATATTTTCAATCCTTGTGTTTAGGGACAGAGAAGGATAGGCATGGGACAGTGTCAGTGTCATTGTTGCTAAGCCTCCTGCACAGTATACACCTGAAGGTAGCCCTTATTGCTCTTTTTCCCATCTCCCTGCAGGCCATCCATTAAAATGTCTGGAAGGCAAACAAGGAGAGGCAGACAGTCAGGAGGCAAAAAAAGAGGGCAAGCAGGCTCTGTGTCTGGGGGCAACAGTGCTGGTCGTGGACGCGGTGCATTGTCATCAGCACGTGGCCATGGGACACGCTTGTCCTTCTTTTCGGCAGCTGGACATGTTGAGCCACATCATGCCGAAGACTTGGTAGAGTGGATGACCAAGCCCACCTCATCCTCCTCATCCTCTCTCGCCCAGGCTCAGGGTACTGGCAAAGCAGCTGCCAAAGCGTCCTCTTCTCTGGTATCATTATCTTCATTAGTCAATCCTTCCCTAGACCCACCATGTCCTCCTCCTGAGGAGTCCCCCGAACTGTTTGAGCACAGTGTTGGGTACATGCTCCAGGAGGATGCCCAGCGTTTGGAAGGATCTGATGATGATACCCAGCTAGAGGAAGGCAGCAGCGTGAGAGCAGAGAGAGGGGATGCTCAAGAAGGACACCAATCTGGCAGTCATGCTCCAGCAGCTGCAGCATACTGCCAGATTGGCTCCAGTGATGAGGAGGGAGGGGATGATGAGGTCACTGACTCCACGTGGGTGCCTAATAGGAGAGAGGAGGAGGATGAGGAGGAGGCACATCTCCAACGAGGCAGGATGCCCTTGAGTGGCCAGCGTATGGGCAGCACACCGACGGAATCACACCGCAGAGCTCCGCCTGTGCAGGGCGCTGCCTCTGCCCGTCATCCAAAAAGTTCTTTGGTGTGGGCCTTTTTTGAGGCGAGTGCATCAGATCGCACAGCTGCTGTTTGCAACATATGTCTCAAGCGTATATCGCGTGGCCAAAACATCAGCCGCTTGGGCACCACATGCTTGATCAGACATATGTTGACCTGCCATGCAGCTCGTTGGCAAGCCTACCTTAAAGACCCACACCAAAGAACAAAGCTGACATCTTCTTGCACCGCATCAACTGGGATCTCCAACCCCACTATACCTTCACTCCTTTCTGAAACCTGCTCTGAGAGGAATGAAGGTGTAGAATTAGGTGTGTCACAGGCAAGTACTTGCGGGCACTCTGCTAGCAGTACACCAACGTCCGATTCTAGCAGGCAAATTTCCCTGCCCCAGCTGCTGGACCGTCGAAAGAAGTTCACTCCCAGCCATCCACATGCCCAGCAGTTGAATGCTAGCTTGGCTAAATTGCTAGCGCTTCAACTGCTGCCTTTTCAGTTGGTAGACTCGGCCCCCTTCCGTGAGTTTGTGGAATGTGCGGTTCCTCAGTGGCAGGTTCCCAAACGCCACTTTTTCGCACGGAAGGCGATTCCGGCTCTCTACAGGCATGTGGAAGGCAATGTCTTGGCCTCGCTGGACAGGGCGGTCAGCGGTAAGGTGCATATTACCGCTGACTCATGGTCCAGCAGGCATGGACAGGGACGTTACCTTTCTTTCACGGCCCATTGGGTCACTCTTTTGGCAGCTGGGAAGGATGCAGGACAAGGTGCAGTAGTGTTGGAGGTTGTTCCACCGCCACGCCTCCAAAATGCTACTACTGGTTGTGACACACCTCTCTCCTCCACCCCCTCCTCTTCTTCTTCCTCCATGGCCTCTTCCTGTGGTTTGTCCTCGGAACCAGCGGTGCTCCGTAGGCGTTCAAGGGGCTACGCAAGTACGCAGGCAAAAAGATGCCATGCCGTGCTTGCGCTGGTGTGTTTGGGGGACAGAAGCCACACTGGGGCAGAGGTCCTGTCTGCTATGCAGGGGCAGGCCGAGAGGTGGTTGACGCCCCGCCAGCTTAAGCCAGGAATGGTGGTTTGCGACAATGGCACCAACCTCCTCTCCGCCCTCCGACAGGGACAACTGACCCATGTGCCCTGTATGGCTCACGTCCTTAACCTGGTGGTGCAGCGGTTCTTGGGCAGGTACCCGGGCTTACAGGATGTCATTAGGCAGGCCAGGAAAGTCTGTGTGCATTTCCGCAGATCTTATAATGCCAGTGCTCGCCTGGCTGAGCTGCAAAAGGAGTTGTACCTGCCCAAGAACCGCCTTATATGTGACATGCCCACCAGGTGGAACTCAACGTTGGCCATGCTGCAGCGGCTGCACACGCAGCAGAGGGCCATCAATGAGTACCTGTGCGACTACAGCACCAGGACAGGGTCAGGGGAGCTCGGGTTTTTTTCACCACGCCAGTGGGGCATGATCAGGGATGCATGCACTGTCCTGGCACCATTTGAGGAGGCCACGAGGATGGTGAGCAGTGACAGTGCATGCATCAGTGACACTGTACCTCTTGTCCACCTGTTGGAGCACATGCTGCGTGGAATAATGGACAGGGCACTTGAGGCAGAACAGAGGCAGGAAGAGGAGGACTTCCTTGCCTCTCAAGGCCCCCTTTACCCAGACAGTGTTCCTTCTGTCCCACCCATCGCACAGGAAGAGGAGGAGGAGGAGGAGGAGGATTGTGTCAGCATGGAGGTGGAGGCTGGCACTCAGCATCATCAGCAGCAGTCTTTTAGGGATGATTTACAGTCCCAAGAAACCAGTGGACTTGTACATGGCTGGGAGGAGGTGGCTGCGGATCATGTCGTCCTTAGTGACCCAGAGGACTCCGGACTGAATGCTTCAGCTAACCTACGCTGCATGGCCTCCCTGATCCTGCAAAGTCTGCGGAAGGATCCTCGTATTCTTTGGATCAAGGAGAGGGACCATTACTGGCTGGCCACTCTCCTTGATCCACGGTACAAGGGTAAGGTTGCGGACCTTATCTTACCGTCGCAGAGGGAGCAGAGGATGAGACAACTCCGGGAGGCCTTGCAGAAAGGTCTGTGCAACGCGTTCCCAGAGACTGGGAGGTTACAAACTCCTGGTCCTGGACAACGAGTTGTTGAGGCTTCGGGCAGTCAAAGAAGGAGCGGTGGGGAAGGTGGCCGTCTGACCGATACATTCAGACAATTCTTTAGTCCGCAGCCCCAAAGTATGATCGGTTCCAGCAACCATCGCCAGCGTCTGATATACATGGTCCAGGAATACCTAGGGGCAAGGTCAGACTTGGACACCTTCCCCACCGAAAATCCTCTGGCTTACTGGGTCTTGAGGATGGATCACTGGCCAGAGCTTGCACAGTATGCAATTGAGCTACTGGCCTGTCCTGCATCCAGCGTTCTTTCAGAATGCACATTCAGTGCTGCTGGAGGATTTGTCACGGATCACAGGGTGCGCCTGTCCACCGACTCGGTTGATCGACTGACTTTCATCAAGATGAACCAGTCTTGGATCACCACCAGCTACCACACACCTGATGCTGATATAACAGACTAATTGATTTTAAAATGTCATCCCTTCAAGACTGATGCTGATGCTGAGTGCCTGTGCTGTTATGTTGACTGGCTATCCTCCTCCTCCTCCTCAATGATACGATTAATGATGATAGCTTGGAAGATCATTTTGGTTTATGGGTGACGCCACTAGTGGCTAAGGCCCAATTTTTCAGCCCCTGTTTAAAAGGGGCGTGTAATTAAAATTTTTGATGCAATACTTTGTAACAGGCCTCATTGCTGTGCTCCAAGTACAGTATCTGTGAGGGGTTGCAGTGTTGTGCCACCAGTGCCTAAGGCCCAATTTTTAAGCCCCTGTTCAACAGGGGCATGCAATTATAATTATTGATCTAATAATTCACAGCAGGGCCCATTGCTGCGCCCACCAAGAGTAACTGTCAAGCCTTACAGTGTTGTGGCACCAGCACCACCATCACCACCACCACCACCACCAAAGGCCCAATTTTTCAGCCCCTGTTCAACAGGGGCATGCAATTATAATTATTGATCGAATAATTCACAGCAGGGCCCATTGCTGCGCCCACCAAGAGTAACTGTCAGGCCTTACAGTGTTGTGGCACCAGCACCACCATCACCACCCCCACCACCACCAAAGGCCCAATTTTTCAGCCCCTGTTCAACAGGGGCATGCAATTATAATTATTGATCGAATAATTCACAGCAGGGCCCATTGCTGCGCCCACCAAGAGTAACTGTCAGGCCTTACAGTGTTGTGGCACCAGCACCACCATCACCACCACCACCACCACCAAAGGCCCAATTTTTCAGCCCCTGTTCAACAGGGGCATGCAATTATAATTATTGATCGAATAATTCACAGCAGGGCCCATTGCTGCGCCCACCAAGAGTAACTGTCAGGCCTTACAGTGTTGTGGCACCAGCACCACCATCACCACCACCACCAAAGGCCCAATTTTTCAGCCCCTGTTCAACAGGGGCATGCAATTATAATTATTGATCTAATAATTCACAGCAGGGCCCATTGCTGCGCCCACCAAGAGTAACTGTCAGGCCTTACAGTGTTGTGGCACCAGCACCACCATCACCACCACCACCACCACCACCACCAAAGGCCCAATTTTTCAGCCCCTGTTCAACAGGGGCATGCAATTATAATTATTGATCGAATAATTCACAGCAGGGCCCATTGCTGCGCCCACCAAGAGTAACTGTCAGGCCTTACAGTGTTGTGGCACCAGCACCACCATCACCACCACCACCACCACCACCACCACCACCAAAGGCCCAATTTTTCAGCCCCTATTCAACAGGGGCATGCAATTATAATTATTGATCGAATAATTCACAGCAGGGCCCATTGCTGCGCCCACCAAGAGTAACTGTCAGGCCTTACAGTGTTCTGGCACCAGCACCACCATCAAAGGCCCAATTTTTACTACCACTGATCAACAATTATATGTTATTACAATTCCTGATATAATAGTTGACAGCAGGGCGTTCCAGCACCCACCAAGAGTAACTGTGAGGGCTTACAGTGTTGTGCCAACACCAACACCTAAGGGGCCAATTTCTGCAGAGTATATACGGCAGGTCCCTACTTTCAAACATCCAACTTACAAACTACTACTACTTGCAAACGGAAGAAGACAACAGGAAGTGAGAGGAAATCTACCCCTTGGAAGGAAAATTCTCTCCTGTAAGAATTAATATGGGAGAAAGGTGTCTCCTCTCTACTGATGCTTTATCACCAATCCTTGTTTCAATAAAAACACCACATTTCAAAAACAGTTGTCATTGGGACGCAAAGTGAGGTGAAATGTTCTGAACAGGGGCACAGACAGCAAAAAAAATGTGACAGGGGTGATAACCGTTCCCTATGTTTTACAAAAAGCTAAAAAAAAGGAATTTGGCATGGAGCTACACTTAAACAATGCAGCTGTTCAAAATTACAAACAGATTCTACATAAGAACAAACCTACAGTCCCTGTCTTGTATGCACCGCCTGTATACGGCTGTTCAGAGTATATAGGTCCTTTTTTATTTTGTGTGCGGGGTTCCCCTTAATATCCATACAAGACCCAAAGGGGCTGGTAATAGGCTGGGGTGGGTGGGGGGGGGGGGGTTGATGGGGTAGCTATGCCATTTTTCCTAAAGATTTTCATCCATATTACCGGGACCAGACATTGCATTAAAGCCGCAAGCACTTTTAAATGGCTTTTTTTCCTTTAGAAATGTTATTTTGTGCAGGGACAGTTCTAAACACGGGAAACACGTGGCACTTCACAGGCATACTTTAGACACCCCCCAGGTACAATATTTAAAGGAATATTTGACTTTTTTTTTTCACTTTATGCATCATTAAAATGACTGCTCCCGGAAAACGTCCGTTTTTAAAACTTATTTTTGCATTGATACATGTCCCCTGGTGCAGAACCCGGGTTCCCAAACTCTGTTTCGGACAATAACATGGATAATAGTCGTTATAATTAGCACTTTAGAATCCGAACGTTCGCATCCATTGTATTTAATAGGGTTCTAATGTTCGTGCGAACTTTCGGTCCGTTCGCGGGTTCTGGTGCGAACCGAACCCAGGGGTGTTCGGCTCATCACTAGTCTCAACCAGTTGGCTGACAAAGCACTGTTTATTGTGAGTGTGACAATAAAGCAAGAGTTGGACCTTAATCGGTGTGTGGTACTCTGGTTAATGGGAGCAGAGGGAAGTGTCAGCACAGCAAGACTTGGTCCTTAACTGAAACGCACAGGCCCGAGGAAAAGAACTGGTACTGGCCTTCACCTCACCCACTGCTATGGGGAGGACATGGGCCATAGCGCATCTCACCCTCACATACGAAATACCCCTAGACAAAGAAGAGGGGGTGAGGCCGCTACACGTGGGGGCTCGTGAGTCCAGGATGATGTGTGTTTTGACCTTGGAATTAAGAACGGCTGTGTCTGAACTTTGCTGCCCGGAGGAGTTCCGAGCGGGTCGGCCATGTGATCGGCCAAAGTGCATCCCTGCTCGTGGAAACGACCCTAAGATGGGAAAGGCCCATGCGGAAGAGCGAGAAGAGGGAGAAGTCCAGCCGTGTGACGTACTACATGTGGGGGCTTTTACTGCACTGCGCCATGAGGCACCCCGTGACTACACAGTTCGTGGGTGGAGTTTGATGAAAGCCCGCAAAATCGTGCAAGTCGTGGGAGGAGTCTGGCCATGTGGAAGGACTCACGTGGAGACTCCGACGCGTGGTCAGTGTGTGATGGAGCAGCAGATAGTCGGGATGGCCTCAAGCTCCCCGTGGATTCCGGTTCCCTACCCCACGAAGATGACTACCTTTGCTGCTCCCCTTACAGACACGGGGATAAGACTCAGGCCCCGAGGGCAGTTGGCTCTGTACACCTGCAGAGACACGGTGGCCCTCGGCGTGATCTGGCCCGGATGTTCGGGACTGGTGGTCCACCTGAAGCCATTCGGGCGTTGTGAAGCATGCAGAGAATTCCTATTCGAGGTGGAGCCATCCACAGTACGGCCTCGGGCCCTTCGCCTCAACTACCTCACAGGTACCGCTACTCCGGAAGGGGAGATCCAGGCCTTTGCGGAGGTTCCCGTACGCACTGACCAGGGCGATGTGACTGCCCAACCAGAGACTGAGAAAGAAAAATCAGAGGATGCTGCTTCGGTCACCACAGATTCCCTGCTCCCACCTCTGAAGAGGAAAGTCGGCCTGGTACAGGCGTCCTGTGGTCATGGTCGAGCTTCACCCCGTCGCTTGCCGGGCCTGGATGGATCCGGTTGGAAGAGTCCTGGACATCCCTGTGCTTCGAAAGGTCAAGGTGAGCCAGGGACTGGGACTGTGGTGGTGGTTGGAGGTGTCGGGAGTTCACAGTCGGTGGAGCCCGCTAGGGAGGGTAGTTCCACGTCTACTAGAGACTACCTTCCCACGGAGATGTACGACACTTCCGACCTAGAATCGCTGTCGGACTGTGGAGATGACGGTGAAATAGACAAACTTTTTCATCGCAAGGCCTGGGACAAACGCCCGTTGCCTGTGTTACGTGCACCACAAGATTCGCCTATGTCTATAGGAGATAGCACGCCCCGGGCGGAAGCCCCGGAGTCTACGAGGAAGCCTAGTCCTCCAATTGTTCTTCCACAATCCACAGCATCACCCGTTTTGTTGGCGGGGACACAACACGCATCACTACGGGCACCAAGAGCAAAGCCACCAGAGGTAGTGAAAGTACCTCGGCATCCGGAGGCCATCGTTCAACCAGGAGAGGGTGAGCGGGCCACATACCTCCTTTGGCCCGACTGCAACGGCTCTTCTGCCAGAGGGTCGCCCGTGAGTACGGATGGGAATATCCTTACTTGCCCCGGGACTTACTGTTTGAGGTTGAAGTTCTGTGGCAGCGGTGGTATGATAAGTTTGTTTGGGAGAAACTTAAAGTGCCTCATGCTTGGCGATACTTGTCCTGTTCGTCACCCGTGTCGAAAAAATTCAGAGACTGCAGAGCAGACTGGATGTTGGGGCGTCATATTCATGCGGACAAGGTGCTTATCTGCCGGAAAGATGGAGAGGACATTGACTATTCGATTGAGGTTTTCGATAAGCATCTGAAGCCCCTGTTCTTGCCTGACCCGAAGTTTTACTTGTAAGAGGAGACTTTCCTGTGTGTTTTTTTTTACTCTTTGGAGGAATGAGAGCTGTTTTGTTTTGTTCTCTCTTTTTTCACAATTCAAAGACAGAGACTTTGGGGGTAGAATCAGAATAGGGACGCAGGAAGAAGGAAGATTTCACCAAGTGTCATTACCGCGGCACTGTCACCAGGTGGCAGTGTTGCGCAACGGCTGTTTGTTTTTGTTTTTTACACTTGCATCACTTTACTCTTTGGAGCGAGTGGGTCTCTCGACTGATAGACCCATTCCTTCCAAACTAACACAAATATGTTAGGATGTTTTGTTCTTTTTTTTTTGTTTCCCTTCTGCAGGAGATCCATCTGTCAAGAGTATGGGGTGGTTCTTAGACAGTGATGGGAGGGATTGTATATGTGTACATGCTTAGAGGGTTTTATGGAAAAGTTTATTGTTTTATGTTCCCCTTCCCTTGAGCAGGTCTTGGCACAATTACTATTCAAATTTTGAGGGATAGCCTCTGGGGTCAGGCTTATGTCACCACTCCATGGGAGACATGGGTTTGCACCAGACACTGGGGACCAGCGTCAAACCACAGGGGGAGTGTGTAGCGGGGTCTCTAAATTTAGGTGGGATACACCTGGGTCATAGTATGACCCAGGTGTGTAAATCATGAGAGGATTTGGACCATTTGTATTCGTGGAGGACTGGGTGGTGTATTATTCTCCTTGGCCTGTGGGTGGCGAGGTACCCGCAGGCTCAAGGTAGATTTGCTGCCGCAGTGCTGTCCTTTTTGTCCCTTTCCGGAGATGGTACGGCGAGGGCGGGGAACCTGCCGTGACGTCAATGGAGGAGATAAAGGGGGGAGACGCCCTTGCCACGAGGTCTTTGGGATCTTCTTCTTCACGCGCCCAGGCACCTTAGGCCTGGGTGCGGGCGGTCCGGAGTTCCGACCCAGGCGCCCTAGGCCTGGCCGGAGCAGAGTTGGCGTCCATCCCAGGCACCTTCAGTGCTACCCACTACACCACTGTGCCGCCCCATGTATGTTACATAAGTGACATCATTGCTATTAAAACTAATTTTAGTGTTCAAATGCGACATTCAACACCCCCCAGAAACGTATTTGTTAAAAGTGGCTGTATGTTAAGATTTTTAGGCATATTTAATATTTAAAAAAATATTTATTAGTATTTAGAGGTTTAGGGTCACCACTATCTAGGTAAATTTTATAATGTACAGATGAGAGAGATGGGTGAGCATCTGAAAAGTCGAGGTTTATCTGGACTTTTTAAAAATTAACCAACTTCACAATTTGTGAATTTCGAATCTGAAAGGCAATAGGAATCTGTATATGGCTCCAATGTGTTAAATTAACCACTTGGCGCCCAGAGGACGTCATTTGACGTCCTGGGCTTTGTGGTACTTTGTGGGGCTATATCTGAATGACGCCTGCAGCTACAGGCATCATTCAGATATGGGAATTTTCAGATATCGGAATTTTCAGATATCGGCATTTTCAGATATCGGCATTTTCAGATATCGGCATTTTCATTCAGATATCGGCATTTTCAGCCGGCGATTCCCTACACCATAGGAACGATCATAGCAGCTTTTCCGCCGCTTGATCATTCCTATGGGCGGAGAAAGGTAACGTCCCCCCCTCCCGCCGCCCTCCGGTGCTTCTACCGACTCACCTGTGCGATCGGTGAGTCGGTGACAGGATCCGCCGGCCCCGGATGTTGATCATAGAGATTTCCGGCGGACCAGATGGTCGCCTGGAGTCTCTATGATCGCCGGAGGCCGGGCGCGATGTTATGAGGTCACGCCCAGCATCTGCATTCATAAAAACGGCGCCGCTTCGGCTGTGAAGCGGTGATCTTTTTTTTTTTTTAGGCTACCCAGCCTAGAGGTGAGATTTGGGGTCTTATTGACCCCATATCTCACTGTAAAGAGGTCCTGTCATGTCATATTCCTATTACAAGGGATGTAATTTTTTTTAAAAGTGTAAAAAAAAAAAAAAAAGGAAAATTAACAATAATAATTTTTATTTTATTTTTTAAGTGCCCCTGTCCCCGTGTGCTCGCACGCAGAAGCGAACACATACGTAAGACCCGCACACATATGAAAACGGTGTTCTAACCACACATGTGAGGTGTCGCCACAAACGTTAGAGCGAGAGCAATAATTCTAGCCCTAGACCTCCTCTGTAACTCAAAAAATGTAATCTTTAAAAAAATTTAAAGCCTTGCCTATCAGGATTTTTAGGTACCAAAGTTTGGCGTCATTTCACGAGCGTGTGCAATTTTGAAGCGTGACATGTTGGATATCTATTTACTCGGCGTAACTTCATCTTTCACATTATGCAAAAAAATTGGGCTAACTTTACTGTTTTTTTTTTTTTAAAGCATGAAACCCCCGTTTACTTACCTGACCGCCCGAAAGTCCCGCGCCGTGAACGATCACTCGGCCCCGCCCCACGGCGCGCCGCGTCATTGATTTGATTGACAGCAGTGGGAGCCAATGGCTGCGCTGCTATCATTCATTGGTTGATTGATAGCAGCGCAGCCATTGGCTCCCACTGCTGTCAATCAAATCAATGATGCGGCGCGCCGGGGGGCGGGGCCGAGTGATACAGTCGGCGGCTATAGCCGCCGGCTGTATCACGGGAGCGCGCCTGCAAGAACTAACCACCATGCAAGAGAGCTTGCACGAAGGTGGTTAATTCTTGCGGGGAGGAGCCGAGACAGCCGCCGAGGGACCCCAGAAGACCAGGTTCGGGGTCACTCTGTGCAAAATGAGCTGCACAGTGGAGGTAAGTATAACATGTCCCTTTAAATACATTTCTTAAAGTGGTTGTAAACCCTCACAGACCACATATACCTACAGGTAAGCCTAGATTAAGGCTTACCTGTAGGTGGAAGAAATATCTCCTAAACCTACACGGTTTAGGAGATATTTGCAGAAATGGCAGCACCGATGTCAATGGCGCAGGCGCACAGAGCATGGCGTTTTGTGAATGGGGTCATTCCGCTAGTGGCGGCGCATGCGCGGGAGTGACGTCACGCACCGTCACGCGACTCCGGCCAGTCACAGAGCCGGAGTTTGCGGCCCCCGGAAGAAGAGGGGTGAAGATGGACGCTCGCTACTAGCGAGGAAGACGGGGACATTGCGGGCTTCTCCTGCAGGTAAGTGACACATAATGGGCTACTATGCGATGCATAGTAGCCCATTATGCTTTACCTTTGCAGGGAAACAAAGAGGAAGTAAACCCATCAGGGTTTACTTCCTCTTTAAATAAACCCTCAAGTGAGGCAATCTTTTGTTACCGGACGCTCCTCTATAGCCATCCAAATGTCTACCGCTGAAATGTCCTCGTTGTCGTATCAGATAGGCAGCAGTGTTAATTTTGGCAGCAAATTTTAATTTAGTTTTAGTCTTAGTCTTATGACTAAAATGGCATTTTAGTTTTAGTCCCATTTTAGTCTTCTACAATTGTTTTAGTTTTAGTCGTATTTAGTTGACTAAATCGCCAGTATATTTTAGTCGACTAAAATGTCCTACGTTTTAGTCGACTAAAATCTCCACTGCATTTTAGTCGACTAAAACAAATTGTAGTCGACTAAAATCTATTGAGTGTAATTAAATTGTAATGCATTAGTTGACATTTCTCGATAAAAATAAAGAAGGGTCTGGTGTCACCAGTGACACACCTCCATCCCTGCAATATGCGTCAAAAGAGAAAGGTTCGCCCTTGAGACTTTGAGTGAGGTGATCACTATAGAGCAGTAAAATAGCAGAAATAAATACAGTATATATTTAATTCAAGTAAAAGATAGTACATACATTAATGTCATGAACATCAGCCAATTCATACAAAAAAAAAAAAAATGGGTAAAATTATTTTGCAGGTATCTGTCAATATTAGCACACAAGCATCAATTATATCCGAAGCGTTTCGCAAGGCTTAATTCGCTCTTCCGGGGTGGATGCTCGTAGTGTACCTAAAATGAAAGGATATGGTGTATAGTATGATATAAAAGGGCACAGGGTAAGGGGGGGGCCCTTGATGTAGAAAACCCCATACTCACCAATGGACATAGCCAGAAACCAGCGCATGTGAGGCCCCCAAACGGCGGCAGCGAATGTCTTGCCAGGGAGCCGAGGAAGAGCATGCTGTGCCCTCCTTCCATTTGACCCGGGTTGGGACTTCGTTTGGCCCCGCCTCCTCGGCTCCCTAGCAAGACATTCGCTGCCGCCATTTGGGGGCCTCACATGCGCTGGTTTCTGGCTATGTCCATTGGTGAGTATGGGGTTTTCTACATCAAGGGCCCCCCCTTACTCTGCGCCCTTTTATATCATAATATACACCATATCCTTTCATTTTAGGTACACTACGAGCATCCACCCCTGAAGAGCGAGCTAAGCCTCGCGAAACGCGTCGGGTATACTTGATGCTTGTGTGCTAATATTGACAGATACCTGCAAAATAATTTTACCCATTTTTTTGTATTTTTTTTTGTATTTTGTATGAATTGACTGATGTTCATGACATTAATGTATGTACTATCTTTTTCTTGAATTAAATATATACTGTATTTATTTCTGCTATTTTTACTGGCTCTATAGTGATCACCTCACTCAAAGTCCCAAGGGCGAACCTTTCTCTTTTGACGTAGTTAACATTTCTCTACACTTTCCAAACTCATTATATACTGCTGGAGTGAAAATCTCATATGCTATTATTTATGGTATTGAGGTATGAACATGCACTACAGACCAGTGCTAATTTTGAAGTCAAATTTTAATTTAGTTTTAGTCTTAAGCCCCGTACACACGGTCGGACTTTTGCCCAACAAACTTCGTTTTAAGCAAGTTGGACCAACAATCCGACCGTGTGTACGCTCCATCGGACAAACTTTTTTCATTTGGTTTTGGATTTCATCGGACAAAAGTTGGGTCTGCAAACGGACAAACTTTTGCCCAACAAAAGTCCGATGGAGCAAAGTCTGACCGTGTGTACAGAAAACCATCGGACTTTAGTCCGATGGACAAAACAACTAATGTTAAAATCAACAAACAATAGCAGAAGTTGACCAAAGGGTGGCAGTAAAGATCAGAAAAGAGCAGAAAAAACACGTGATGTTGGAAGAAGTTTTAAGAAAGTTTGCAGAAAAGTCCTGTGGTGTGTATGCTATGGGTGTTCCCAACCAACTCCGTTCGGACAAAAATCCATGGAAAAGTCCGATGGAAGTCTGACCGTGTGTACGAGGCTTAAGTGTGGAAGAATGGACTTTGTAGGCACGTATGTAAAAATATATAACAATTTTTATTTCGCATAATGTGACATGTTAATAGACAATTGCATCTAAAATTTAGAATACAAAATGGAAAAACACAATAAAAGGAAAGGTCACGTGGTTAATCCCAAGGAGAATAACTCAATGTATGGAGACTTTCTGCGATGGTGCCTATAAAATAGATGCCCACGCCGAATGGTGGGTGTCTCCTGGGTATAGATCCACGGAATCCTTGTAGAGTTCCATCGGTCCACCTCTGCCACCTGTACATACCAGAAAATTGAATGGTGGGACTTGGTGGCACTAGTGGACAAGCTAGAGGTGGCCAAGCAACAGCAGAAGAATATATAGAACAGAAACGGCCTTTGGAGAAGCCTTTGGTCTCTTTCTCCCAGAAGCCCTTTGAGAATCTGAACTGCCAAAAATAACACTGAAATGCAGATTTAGCTTGTAACATCCAAACTGATGAATGTTGGTCTGAAGCCAACAAAGTCCAAAATTGGGGATTAACCCCAGTGACATCATTACTCTCTAGATGTATGTTATAATTATGACCTTGGCATTAAGATATTAACAGAAACTTTGTTTGTAATCACTGTACTTAACAAATGCAAAAATTATCTTTTTGTCACGGTTTATGTTTTGGAATCTCTAGAAATGATTTCTGTAAAGACGTTACGTTATTTGGAGAAAAGGTCAGTTATGTCACAAGGCTCAGTTTATAAGCCTTGTATGACGGAGGCCATCACTGTCACGGAGGATGACAATCATGTCTCAGAAGAAAGGAAGAAAGTGTCTTGTTTTTAGCTGGAATTTGTACACCGAGGTCCTTATGTATGAAAACCAGACTGATAGGAACATTTCTTGTTTCCCTCCAGAACCAGAATCCTCGATTCAGTACAAATCTGCACTGCAGAAAGGACAGCTGGGAGCTGCTTGGTTGCATTGGACTTGCTTAGTGCTATGAGCAACATTCATTTTCTTCTTGGCAGAATTTTCCGCCATATATTCCAATATAGATTAAAAAATAATAATAATAATAGTAATAAAAAGAAATAATAATATATGTATAAACATATTATATATGTATATATATTCTTCTTGGCAGAATTTTCTGCCATATGTTCCAATATAGAATAAAATAATAATTATAATAAAAAGAAATAATAATATATGTATAAACATATTATATATGTATATATATTCTTCTTGGTAGAATTTTATGCCATATGTTCCAATATAGAATAATAATAATAATAAAAATAATAATAATAATAATAATAAAAATAATAAATAATAATATATGTATAAACATATTATATATGTATATATATTCTTCTTGGCAGATATTTCTGGCATATGTTCCAATATCGAATATAAATAATAATAATAATAATAATAATAATAATAAAAATAAATAATAATAATATATATATAAACATATTATATATGTATATATATTCTTCTTGGCATTATTTTCTGCCATATGTTCCAATATAGAATAATAATAATAATAAAAAATAATAATAATAATTATAATAAAAATAAATAATAATATATTTATAAACATATTATATATGTATATAATTCTTCTTGGCTGTATTTTATGGCATATGTTCCAATATAGAATATAAAAATAAAATAAAATAATAATAATAATAATAAAACGAAATAATAATATATATATATATAAACATATTATATATGTATATATATTCTTCTT